>PVJD01015661.1:0-24019 GCA_004026545.1 Mormoops blainvillei
TCTGAGGACATTTACAGGAGCGGAGGGAACACGCAGAGAGAGCCTGGGTCCTTGGACAGATTGTTGCTCTCCATGGGGCCATCTCCCTGTCGTTCCCTCTACGTGATCTCCATCCTGAGAAAGTCTGGCCCTTGGGGTGGCAGCAGGCTGAGTTCTCTAGCAGAGGATTTCACTGACCCAGCAGCACAATTTGAATTTTCATTTCAGGTGATGGCCGATGGAAACAAAATCGCCACAGTCAAAAGAAAATTGGGGGCTGACCTCCTTACTGCCTGCGGTGCTGGGCCCTGGGGAGCGGCATCTAAGTTCACCCCAAACGTGCTTGGGTCCCGTTTCCCAGCCTTCCACGCAGTTCACAGCAGAAGAGATGTGCCACTTCTGGTTTTAACTCTGCTGGTGTTCTCAGCATCATGTTTCCCAAGCTTCTGGTTACCAGATCTCCTGAATGCATTCCGCACTTCCTGCTGACTCCCTAATAATTGCTGCTGATAATAATACCTGGCACACCTTTTCAGCATGAATGGTGTTCGACATAAACTTCCATGGGCTTGGCTGTGACACAATTTTGTCTTGAAATTGCTTTGGAGAAAGTAATGATGATGATGAAGTCTGTGCTTCTGTCCCCTCAGTGATGTGATTCAAAAGTATTCAGTAGCTTCCTAACACATAACATGTAGATTCTAAGTACCATCTGGGTAAGGAGACATTTTCGTATTTATCTTGCTAGGTAGATATTTCTTTTCCCCTTGTTACAAGAGGAGAATGGGACTCAAGAAGACCAAATAATTTGCCTCATGGTTACTGAGCAGTGGAGCTAGGTTTCTCACCCAGGGAACTCTGGTTCCAAAGCTCATGCCATGGTGTCCTGAGCTTTGAATGACAAGCTGCCCCTGTTTCGTTCACTGTGAGACATGCTCCGCAAAATGAGAATACTCAGTTATCGACCTCGAGGAGAGTGGGACCAGAGGAGAGCACTCGGCAAACCGAGGTAAAATAGTTAAAAAAGACAATAATAAAAACAAACAAACCACCAGCGTGTTTTTAATGCAGCCGATTTAAAATCCTGCAGGCGCCCGGACAGAAGACACAGCGGCAGAGCAGCAGAGAACACAAGGCTTCCCAAAGCTGAGAGGTGAGGGAGGCTAAGAAAGATGGATAAGATACGGGGCAAGGGGAGCAGGGAAGGTATTCCACCCAAGGGAGAGATCCTTGCAGGGCCTGGTGGGGGATCCAACCTGCGGCATTCAGGGGACAGGGAGAAACCACTGGGCAAAGCTGTGTGGGAGGCGGACGGAGTGGAGGCCATGGGAGGCCTCGCCGAGGAGCCTGGACTTGATACCGAGGCAGGGCAGAGCTACGGGAACGAAAAGGAGGGAACTGGTTGTTTGAGGAAGGTGTTGGACATGCTGAGTTTTCTTTCAAAATGGAATTGGTCTGTAGGCAGGGCAGTTAAAGCAACAGCAATTTGCCTCAGGAAAGATGAAGATCTAGCAGGTCGATTTGAAAGACCCCCTGTGGTCGCAGTTAGTTCTACTTCCTGACTAGGAGACCCCCACTTCAATAACTTTCCCTCTTCTGCCTTCGAATGACAAATGTGTTCATGCACAGTTTAGGTTCCGTGGACAGCTGTTCTCTGGCCTTTTATCCCAAGTCACTTCCTCTCTCTGGCCTCATTTGCTGTATCCGCAAAATAACAGCGTTGGACCAAACAGCCTCTGGTAGTCAGCCATGGCGACCATGAGCTCTTAATTTATGCCTACCCTGTCCTATTTTTCATGAAGTCTTTCTGTTCCTTTTTTTTTTTTCTCGTAGGCTGTCTTGGGACATGTGATCAGCTTTCCTTTTTGGGGTCTATGGTTAGGAGGGAACATAAGCCTTCTGACCTACTTTTTATGGGGCCTGACCGCCTGTTTTTGTATTTTGGCCACAGCCTCAAGTCTCAGGAAATGCAGTTCTCTGCATACATGTTCAAAAATTACCTCTTTGAATACACACTGAAATCATTTATGGATGAAATGATAGTACATCTGGGAAGTGGGTAAGGCATAGAGGAAACTAGATTGGCTACAACCTGATTATTGTTGAAGCTGTGTGCGGGTCTCATGAAACTATCGGACAACTTTTGAATATGTTTAAAATTTTTCCATCATAAGAAGTTAAAAAGAAATACACACATTTCTTTGTTTTATGCTGTAGCCCCCAGAAAGCCAAACTGTTGAGTACTAGCAAACCCGTTTCCTAAAGCAAACTCGAGACGTGGGAAAATAGTAACATTGATACAACAAAATAATTTACTGTACATGGTGGAGTCTCTGAGGACACTGGCCTTGGATGACTTGTTGACAAGAGCATCTCCCGTTATTGGGAGCTGTTATTTTCCTGTCGGTTTGAAGACTCCGCCTTCCACTTTTTCTTTCCCTTCCTTTTGTAATTTTCTCCTGTGGGCAGAGAGAGCTGCTCTTTCAAGAACCATAAAGGAAGGATGACAGAGCCCTCCAAAGCAGTGGTTTTCTTTTCTTTTCTTTTTTAAATCCACAACTTAGAGTAAGAAATGTACTTTTATCACCACATACAAACACGACTGTTACATAAGTTTCATAAAATAACACCCTTTACTCAGTAGGATACATTCTAATACTTCCTGTTCTGTTCTATTCTAGACTATTCTATTCCAATATTTTAGAAGGCCGTTGTGATCCACAAAAATGATTTCAGGACCACTACTGGGTTGCAGCTTGCAGTTGAAAAAATGGTTAATGAAAAGATACACTGGGCAGGAAACTGAACATTTAAAACATCTGGCGTAGGGCTGAAGTCACAGGCAGCTGGATCTCATTTGTATCTGAGAGTGAAAAAGGCCTCCACACTTTAAGTGGATGGAAGGTCAGGTCCAAAATGCTAGCCAAGGATTGACTAAGGTATTAAATTTCAGCAGACGTGTTAATCCTATCAACAGGGAGTAATTACAACTTTTAGGTTTAGGATGGGACTTAGGTTGAACCGGGTTCAGCCACATGCCATCTTGTAGTTTTATGATGGTAAAAAAGGGAGTGGCCCCGCTATCCACACCCCACTGTGGCTGCTGCTCAGAGGAGGCACTAGATAACGGCATAAGGCTGTTCACCTCCTTTGGAACCAGATAGACTTGGCTTGGAACCAGAAAGATCTTTATACTCCCAACTATGTGACTTCTAAGTAACTAAGTAGCTAAGACAGGTCACTTAATCTCTTTGAATCTTAGTTTATCTCATCAGAATGGAGATAATAATACTGCATTAAATGAGATAAAATACAAATATAGCATGTAGCCAAAATCTGACATGAGGACAGACCCTCAAAAAATTTTGTTAATCTCTTCTTTCACTAGCATAGGGGCCGCTTAGCTAGTGCCCTGTATGACAGATCTGCCACCTCTGCTTTGCCCAGGGGTTTGCTCGAGGGGAAGAAAAGGCAGAAGACTGAAACAGAAGTAAGTATGAAGTGCCAGCTAACCGAGGGAGAAGTCACATCTTTAGGCTAAGTGACCTAGGGAGCATCACTCACCAGCTTTCGGTCTCCAGTTTCTCAATCATGAAGTGAAAATAGGGGAAATGCCATGTTCTTCCAAAACTCTTAGCTCGTGTTTCTCAAAAGATATTGAGCTTCCTGGGCACCAACTCAGACCCATTGAATTACAATCCTTCCGACCCAATGCCCAGTAATTCACCAAGTCCTTTCAAGTCTGCTTCCTAACTATCCCTCCAAGCCCTCTCATTGTCTCCTCCTCGTTGTCCCACCTCTGTGCCTGTCACTGGAATCCTGGCTTCCAGTCTTGCTTGTTCTCTATTCAGTCTCCACTCTGTAGCCAGAGAGATGGCTTTACAAGGCAAAAGTGATACAGAGTCTGCTGGGCCTGACTTTCAATGATTTTCCTATGCCCTTGGAACGAAGCCCAAACCCCTGCTGTGTCTGTCTGCAAGGCTCATCTTGACCTGGCCAGAGCCAACCTGTGCACCTTCTTTTTAGATCCCTGTCCCGGGTCCTGGCCTGCCAGTTTAGGGGCAGCAAAGATGTCTCTCCTGCTATTGCTGTTGGCCAATGCCTATCACATGACCCAGTGCAAACCAGACACTGAATGGGAGAGCAGTTACTGAGCGCCAACTAAATCTTTCCCGTAAAGTAATGGCCAGTGACCTTTTTTCTGGACAAAATAACTTTCATGTCCTATGACAAATTGCCTTTTAAAGTCCCTATTGTATTTTCGGCTGGTTGATTAGAGAATAGATTGATTGTAATATAATTTCAATCATTTTTATGTTTTGGTAAAAGATGATTTAAAGAAGCTTTTTGGATTTTGGAGAACAAATCTAGTCTGGGTGTTTCCACCATAACACTCTAATTCATAGAGTCCCCAAAATACTCTAAGTGAATGCCAGTCATTGCTCAGTATTTCCAAAGCCCAATCTTGCACAGGCATAATGGCCGAAGATTTCCCTTAGCAGGAAAAATGCCATGCATTATGGTTTTCGCTTCCATTTATAACCTGATTAAGCATCTGTTTAAGTGATTTGTGCTCTGATTACAGGTGTCTGTATATGAAGAGCCCCTTGAACAAAAGTTATGGGTAGTTAAATGTAATTTAATTGGCTAATGTTCCATAATTAAGGCAAAACCACTTTACTTAAATAATTAGCTTGAAGTGGTTACAGTAGCAGAGTTAATAGACTTGCTTTTATTTCATTTGTGCTATAGGTGTTAGCTAACAACAGAATGCTGGTGACATGCTGATCTACAGAACCTGGGGTTCAACAATTCAGGGTTCCAGGCCGGGCCAGTGGTGCCCCACTGCTGTCCGAAGAACACACCAAAGAGCAGTAATCACTGGATCGAGTCTTCCCCAATGGTTTGTTCAAACGATTGAATAAGCACTCAGAACAGAGCATTTTGGAGAGAATATGGGCAGTCTCCCCAAGCATAGTGGTGCACACTGGAAGAGATCTCATTCTCAGATTTTTCTAGAACAGCAACTCCCAAATTACTACAGATTTAGGATGCTGAGTTGGCAGTTACAGGCCCAACCAGCCAACCCAGGATTTAGTGTAGGCAAAGGAACAGTTGGTTATTAGTTAGTAGAGCAGGTAACAGAAAACTCAATTTATAGTAGCTTTAACAAAAAGTGCCTCCACATAATGAAATATCCAGAAGTAAGTGGCTATTGGCATCGGTTCAGCAGATGGAAGATGTCACCTGGGCACTCAGATGCTTTCTCTTTCCAGTCTGCCACCCTCATATGTTGGCTTTCTCCTTGGACTCATCACCCCATAGTCACAGCTGCAGACCCAGCCAAGCCTCAAGCATTCCAGGTGACAAGAAGAGAGAGGACGCAGGTAAGTTACTTTGTCCCCCTTTGCAAAGAGAACACAAGGCTTTCTCACAGCCCTCTACCCAGCAGATGTCTGCTTGGATCTCATTGACTAGAGCTGAGTCACGCTCCCCCACAGCCCCCAGCTGCAAGGAGACTGGGACAGTGGGGAACAGGTCTGTCATATTTGCTCTAGACTCAATCCTATCATCACAAATTCCCCCCTTTTACTCTCTCCCTTTAGAAAATAAATATTTTGTAATACTCCTTTATCCTGAAAGGCAATGAATAGGTCATAAAACCATTCTACAATATTTCTGTCATGTCAAAAGGATGCCTTAACTGTAACATAAAAGTAAAAAATCAGAGGAAAGTAATTTATTAAAAAGTGTTAAGCCTTTCAATACACAATTGCCTCAGCATGACTTCACTAGCAGACATAATGTTATAGTCAGAGGGTGCACTTGATTTATAAGGAATAGTTGAGAAGAAAAAAAGAAAGATCAGAAGATATTTCATACAAGAAGTACAGGAATGTGAAAGAGCAGAGGTTCAAGTGCACAGTGGACTAAAAACCACTGTAAGTATAACTAGTAACAAACCAGACGTGTTTGCATATGATTAAAGAAAGAGGGAGAAAACCTTACTTGTCCAGCCAAATTACAGACTGTTGAAGTGGAGTCAGTGATGACAATGCTGGTCTTTCAAGTGAGCTGAGCCTTATTGCTAAGTGCAGTGTCAAAAAGAATTCTTTCTGTTATGGCAGAGAGCTAGGGAAGTACCACAAAAAGCCCATCTTCTATCTTGAATACTTAACACAAGTCAAGATAGACACTTAGCCTTGAGGACCTAAAAACAACAACAACAACAACAAAATCCCAAACAAACCTTGGAGGTCTTGAGCTTCAAAAAGCAAATGGAATAGATGTTCTAGGAAAAAAAATCATAATCAAAGTAAGGCTGAAAAACATAGGCAACCCTCAAATAAATAAATGCCACTATTCTCACAACATAGATTTCTTATCATTATGATAAATACAATTTTTTAACATCTGGGATGACATGAAGAAACAAAGTTATTTTGAAAACAACTTTTAATAATCAATATAACTCATTCATGTGTTTCCTGCATCTCTCCTTAATTTAATCATATCTGATTCTAAGTCTGCTAAACAGAGACTCAGATTCCCTCAGTTACATAATTGCATGTGACAGCGACAGTGCTGGGGTGTGGCTCTATCAACTCAAACACAAGAGTGGCGTCCAGGAGTGATGTAATCTTCTGTAATAGCAAACAGCTCTTGGTGAAGTTTCAAAACATAGCACAAACATCACACAGCGTCACACCACCTTCCCTAAATTTATGCAATAGCAGCACTTCTTGAGAATTTCAGTATTTGATAAAGCTGTGAAACAAACACTTTGTGTTTACATGTAAAGTGGAGTTAGATTGTCAGGTGCAGATGGTACAAACCATTCTTTCATCTACATGAATTTCCAGTGGGCATATGAAGGAGGCTGGTCTTCGTGCTACAGAACTCTCCCCCACATTGCAGGGTATCCAGCACCCCTCCCCCATGCTCTGGTACCCCTCAATCATTGTGACATTTACTAACCCCCCCACCCGTCTCCCCCACAAGTTTCCAAAGCACCCTCTGGTGTGGTTAACAACCTTTCTGGGGAACCAGTAGCTTAGGCAAATTAAGGGCCACCTTGGGTTCCACATAATGTCCTGGGGTACAAAATCAAGGAGGACAGGACACAGACACTGGGCAGGGAAATAATGTCATGTTTGCCACAGGGAGCGAGTGAAAGGGAGCTCAAGCGGGTCCCCTCTAAAGTCCCTTACGGTGGGAGAGGAAGGGCGGGCAGGGTGAGTGCCCACGGGGCCGTTGAAAGGGGTGAAATCTCAATCCCGCCCTAGCCAGAGCCCCTCTGTGGCACTCCCTCCCCACTCCCGGCGGGAGCAGGTGGCCTCTCCAACCATGAAGCAAGTCCCCAATGCGTGCTGTGGTGGCTGAGGAAGGAGAAGACGCCCCTTGAAAGCTGGGCTGCATGACAAACTCAGAAAAGGAACTTCTGCTGGGACAGTATTGCCAAAAATCTGCCTTCAGCTGTCAGGCCCCACCTACGTCCCATGTGAAACCAGACCTCCAATCTGGAAGGGCAGAGCCACAAAGAATCGAAAATCATTTTCCTTACGTGGCCTGTGGGATTTGACCAGGGATCTACATGGCTGCTGCAAGGATCTATCTCGCTTCCCGATACTGGACACATAGGGACAGCCCCTCCCCATGAAGAAAGACCACTGGACATACTAAAAGATTTTTTTTTTAAGACAAAAGAAGGACCTAACCAGAGCAAAAATGTTCTCTTGGAAAGTATTCCTTCAAGTCTATCAGTGAGTCTTAAGCGATCTCAAATTTGTATCCTCAAAGGCACATTGCCCCCAAGACACAAGGGCAAACAGATAAGAATAGGGAAGTGTGGTGGGCAGGAGGGTGGTTTAGAGATTGGACACAATTGCCTCATTTGGAAATGCTGTGGAGGCTGTGGACACACTGGTAATAAATTAAAGCAAGAAGACAGATGAGACAAAAAATGACACAGAGAAAAGCCATGGTGCACAAATCCAATTATTCAAACATGTGAAATAGAGATTCCACAATGAGAAAACAGCAGATGCAGTGATTCGGTTGGAGTGGAACGTTCCTGCTCTTTCTTCCTGACGCTTTTTGCTTTGCTTTCTTTTCCTTCTAATTTTCAAGGAATGTGCTACCTATAAGCTTAGAAAACCACAACCTACAAAAAGTACACAATTCAGACAAGAAAACCTGTTTACGGGCTCCATTTTTTTTATCTTTTGGAAGAGAAAATTATATAGGGCTAGTGGGAATCCCAGGCTGAAGGCCAGAAATGATCACGTGTGACTAGTTTTCGATCAAAGGTGAGCCTTGGCTCCCAGAGAAAGCTCCTCCTGTGTTCACCTGTTTGCTCCCCGCCCCTCTTCGCGTCTGGGGAAGGCGGAGACAGTTCTGCTGCCTGTGGCCCTTCTCCTGGGCAGACTTTGACTCAGTCCACACATCTCATTGATCGGGGCTCTCACAGGGGTTCCAATCTTGTAATATTTAATTCTAGAACCGTCTTGCATAACCACAGCCCGAGCCAGGAGTCTGGGGCTGTGATCTTATGTGGTTAATGAGGAAATATTGGAGGTCTGATGCCTCGATGAGTCTGACTTTCACGCAGTTAAAGTTCTAGACCTTCCGTCTCAGGAAAGACCTGGCTTCATGGATGGTCATCAGCTTTTTTTGGTTGCGAGATGGTGGCTCAATGCAACTCTCACAACTAGAAAAATGGCTTGAATCACTTGCCCTGTCAATGGTGTATGAATGAAAGGAAGAGCCTCGTACCACATGGACTTTCGGTAGTTCACAGTTTCCTTTAAGTAGAGTTAATGGGACATTTCGTTTTCTCACAGCCCTCAGTGAAAACAGCACTACACGCATAAGTGCACCTCCCAAAAGAGCATTCGCTGTATGGAAGGAGGCCTCTTAGAGAAAGCAGAGGCATTGATATTTCAAAGTGAATAACATGGACTGCTTTTTTCATACTTGGATATGAAATGAATGAAACATGTGGCTAACAATCATTTAGAATTTCAGTTTTTTTCTTCAGCATAAGCCTTAGGCATATCTTAACAGGGTCGAAAATACCAGCTTCTGGAAAAAGTCTTTTATTGTGTCCTCAGTCTCCATAATAACTCTGCTGGGTGTCAAATTCTGCCCATTAGCTGATGAGTGGATAACCAAAATGTGGTATATCCAAAAAATGGAATATTATTTGTCAATGAAAAGAAATGAAGTACTGATATACGCTACAGTATTGGCTGAACCTTGAAAGCACACTAAGTAAAAGAGACCATTCGCAAAGGACCACATATTGTATGTTTCCATTTATTTTAAATGTCTAAAATAGGCCAATCTGTAGAGACAGAAAGTAGCTTACTAGCTGCTTAGGCTGAAGGTGGGGAGAGGAAACTGGTGGGTGATGACTCAGGGGCACGAATTATCTTCTTAGGCTAAAGAAATGTTCTAAAATTGATGGTGGTAATGAAGGCATAACTGCGTGAATGTATTAAAAGCCATTGCCGTGTACTCTTTAAATGGTTGAATTGTGTGCTATATGAATTGTATCTCAATAAAACTGTTAACAAAAATAGCAGCCCCAGGCGGTCACTCTTTCCCGGGCGTGTGTCTGCATTTAGGATGCTGTTTTTATCCGTCCCCCACCCCCGTGGCACTCCAGGCTTCTGCTTTTGAGGCGTCACTTTGGTTGTCTTATTTTTAATCTCCTTTTTAAAAATTATACCCAGCTTTCATTTAACGCTCGGCTCTGCTTGTTCTGTTAATTTTGTCCAGTCTGCCAATCTGGGGTGAGGAACCCCTCTCCTGTCTCCAGTCCCCTGGAGGCTTACCAGCAGGATTAACCGTGAGCTTGCACGGCAGGTGGGGAATTCAATAGATGGCTCGCAACTCTCTTCCTCGGTGGGTTTGCCTTGGACAACCAAAGGCGCTAGATTATTTATCATCAGTGCTACCACCTTCTGTGACACAGAGACAAAAATGACACAGAGAAAAGCCATGGTGCACAAATCCAATGATTTAAACATGTGAAATAGAGATTCCACAATGAGAAAACAGCAGAGCACTGTGCTTTCCAAAGCAACTTTCCCGCTCACAGCTGTACTTGCCTTTTGCAGCAGCCCTGGGCAGCGGACACAGTCAGCACTGTCGTCCTTGCTTCATGGATGAGGAAGCCAGGCTCAAACAGGCTAGCTGCCTTACCCCAAGTCACACGCTGGATCATATAATCCAGGTTTTCTGGTTCTAGCTCCGTTATTCTTTCCATTGATTCAGGACTCCCCAACATGAAATTTTACTTTAGGATGAATCCTTTACTCGGAATAAATTGGTTTCTTTGATCTCTGCTCTTCCACTGTATCTGTTGAACTACTACTATGTGTCAGACACTGTTAGGTAGTAGAGACGCATTTGAGAAAAAGACAGGGCCCCAGCCCTACAGATCATCAGACCAAGAAGACATGCCTTCCTCTTTCCCTTTGCTCAAATGGTATCTCCACTGTCACCCCAGGCTTCTGCCTACCATCCCCCACTACTACCACATCTGGCATGACTGGCACAACTTTTGTCCCCTCTCCACCAGGTCAGTGACTCTGTAACCTTGAAGACTCCCTCCTGAGGACAACACACCTTCCTGATAGTGATTGGTCTCCAGGGGTTTTATTTTGCTTTCCTTTGAAACTCAACCATGAGCTGAGTGCCTACCCCTCCCCAACCACACTCAGAGAAAGGGGAAGCAAATTATCCTCCGAGCCCAAAAGGGCTCAGAGCAGAGATATGCAAAGTCATCTTAAAGACATAGAGTGGCTCCAGGGTTAGCCCAACTGCTGATAACTTGATCAAATGTACTAATTGTCTAAAGAAAAAAAAGCATCATTTAGAGGGAGTTGGTCAGCCATGGAAATTAGAAAAAGGACAGTCCCTGAAGCAAACATTACTGGTGTCTACTCAAACATCGCTCAGGAAAAGAAGTGCCCAACCAGCACACAGGACGGGAATAAGTATTGTAGGGACGGGTCAGTGGGCCAGGCAAGTCTGCTGGGATCCAGCCTTTGCCTCCTCTGACTCTGCTCCCTGCTCTGACGCCATGCGGCCCGATACCCGCAACTGCATTGGCATCCCTTGTCTCTGGGGAAGAATGGGCTTCTCAGGCTGGCACGGGCATCTGGCCCACTTTCTCACTTGAAATTAATAAATGAGCATGTGGCTTTGTACACTAGCCTCTTGTGACCATGAGTCAGCCTTCAGTCAAATCTGGGACTCTACAAAGACTGAGTGTCTGGCCCATGAAGGCCGAGGGCAGGACCCTGGACCACTGTAAATTGCCAAGAAAAATGGCACCCCAACTAACGGCTGAGTCAGAGACAAACACACTCCCTTCATACCTCTAATCTAACAACAAATGCTGTCTGGTTGTTGCGTTTCCCTAGAACAGTGACCTTCAATTGGTATGTCGCAAGAATTTTTAAAACAGGCAATACCTAACTATTTAGTCAGGGGCACTGATCTTTTTTCCCTTAGACTGTCAAATTTTAAAAATGACAACAGCCAACACAATAGCCATCTGGCATGAATGAATCAAAATTATACCTATTTTTTTGTCAGATTGGCAAAATGTGTATTTTTTTGGTGTGCTGCAGCATTTTAGTAATTAATGTACGCGTGCCAAGAGATGAAAAAGTGGCAAATCGCTGCCCTAGAAGGAAGACTTAGAGAAGACTCGGGCTGCACCCTTGCTTGCCAGGCGCCTAAGCACCGCTGTGAATTTCGTCGTTACTGATGTTGCTGTTGTTTCGGTAAAAACCCCTTCAGCAGGGCTACTGCTTTTGACCATGGAAACCTGGGAAGGAAGATTATTTGAACAAACATGCATTTTCAAATATACAGTCATATTTGATACAATCATATTTGGTGGGAATGTCTTTACTCAGTATTTGCTATGATTTTCAAAAGCTGACCTTCCTGAACTCATTTTAGAGCTCCAACTTCTGGAACTTTGACAAGAGGACATCTGTAGATGGGGAATGTCCTCAGAAGTCCGTGTTTCGCAGACATCTGGCTCACTGACACAGGGGTAAGGTAAAGCTGTTTTGTGTTTAAATGGGGTTTTTTAATGGTGATTTATCTACATTTTATTACTTATCTGACCTTGTATGTTTTACAAAAGTTCATTTAAACCACAAAACCTCATTTCTTTGAAAAAGAAATACCTGTTTTAGTCCATGGATTTGGCCATAGGTCACCCTGAACAGGAAACTGGCCCTTTGATGACGAGGCTCCGTGCAGATGGAGGCAGGGATACACTTGTGGCTGGGGCCTAATGATAAATAATGAACTCCTTACATTAAGGTCTCTTGTAATTTGAGAAAGGAGGACCGCATTTGGTAACTCAGTCATACAGGGGTATCTGTGTTTATAGGCACAGACAAAACTGGAAAGAACAGTGAAGATTCAAGGAAACTTTAGAATTTTTTACACTATATACTGTGTTCTAGAAAGAAAAAAATAGTATCGGGTTGAGGTAAATTAGCTTAATTCTGTTAGCTAGACTGTGTTCACTGGTAGACTCTTCCTTCCATTTCTTGAGTAATTGAATATAAACCCCATTAAAGAGCATTGGATTCATTTTTCATTTGAATGAAAGGAGCTCGATTACCTACCAGAGCTGGCTTGTTGAGAATACCTAACGCACCACTCAACGTGCTCCAAATTTGCAATGGAAAACCCAGGGATGTCAAACCTCGTGTTTTCACAGATGTGTGCTCACAGATGTGTGCTCACACACACTCACGCAATGAGTTAAATTTTAAAATATTTTCATTATGAAATAAAGTAGTTGTTATGCCCTTGCAATTACCTTACTGTGAATTACAAACCCTTTGAACAAGAAAGTCTAATTTCAGTTTTCCTTTTCCTTCCTTGCCAGTGGATTAGGATGTGCTGAGGAAATAAATAGCCTAAGCAACAATTCTTAGATTTTAAGCATCTGCAGCTTTTTGGCCAAAAACAAAACAAAACAAAAAAAAACCAACCAAAAACAAAAACAAAAACAAAAAAAAAGAGAGAGGGAGAGAAAGAGAGAAAAAAACAAACAAACATATTATAATATGAAAGCTGAAAAGTTAGGATTTTCATTAGGAGAATATTTGAACAGGTAAAATCCCAATATAAATATTGGTAAATTTGAGTTTTCATCTGAAATCAAACCCTTATGGATTACGCTATCACTTGCCACCCAATGTTATTTAATTTAATTTTTTATTTTTATGTAAGATTTATGTTACAGAAAAAGTAAACATAGATATGGTCTCTCCATTCTCTCATGACAGTTAAACGTATGTCTTTTCTTTAAAAAACATCTGTCACAAAGTGTCTGAGTTGGACACATAATTAAGGCTCTTTTCCGTGTAACGTCCTCCTGGATGGCCCCTTCCTCCAGTCAAAAAAACGAAAGAGTTTCTACTCGACACTGCTCACTGGGACCTCATGTAGTCCCAGTCCTGTTCTTTATTTTGCTTCAGGGTCAGTCATCCAAATCAGTATACTTGGGGTGAACAATCTCTGAGTATCATACACAAGTTGGTAGAGTCGCAGAATTTGATTAGGCAGGATAATACATCATTCTGAGCTGTTTCACCCATGGTCTTAGCCCTAATCCATGGGGAAGCAGGCCTCAGCCTGACTGAAGGTTGAGTGGCAACTTCTGGTCCAAACCCAAAGCCCTCCTCTGCACCCCCCTGACACCCATGCCGTTTGTCTCACAGCTGGTATGTCTTAAACTCCTAGGTCTTCAGGTATTTCCTAGCTGAAACCTGCACTTCCATCGGTTCCTGGCCTTCTTAGTCTAGTTTCTCAGAAGTTCCTGCTCCTCTTTTATCCCAGTCTTCACAAATAAGATCTTGTGAACCATGTCATATGTTAAGATGGAGAGAAGAGAGAATAGTCACCTTTGGGGTCTGAGTTCCTGGCAGATGTACCCTTCCATCCTCCCTCCTCTCTAGAAGAGGAGAAAGGAAAGGTTTAGTAGGTGGGTAGACATTCTACTTGGAAAAGTGAAGAGATTATGAAAGCTATTGAGGCTTTTTTGGTGAACCCTTGGAGACTTCTTGGCAAAGGACCATGGGAGATTGTAATTCCATGGGGAGTGTGGAGTGGAGTCTCTCACTGGTGGCTCAGATGGGAAGAGGCCAACAGCAGCTCATTAGACCCGGGCTCCAGATATAAAGAGAGCCTCCTAGTTTCCTTCTTTAATCGTCTCACTGCCCCCTGAACCTGGAGGATGGGCAAGGACCTTGGGAAAAGCCTGGCCCTGAATTTTCCTGCAGGTTTGATTCTTCAGGATGCTGAACCATTACAAGCGTGCTAGAGAGAAAGAAATCCTAAGCAGTATAAGGGAGGGGAAGTTTTCCTTGACCCTCTCGGGGTCGCTGACTGGATATGAAAATTAAACCAACAAAGACAGTTTAACAGAAGAAAAGCTCACACATTTATTTAACATAAGTTTTATGAGACAGAGGAACTTCATAAGGAAACGAAGACCCAATGAAACAGTTATACTTGAATGTTTTTGTACTTGGTTTGATGAAGGGGACACAGTCATGGAGAAAAATATGATAGCTAAGGAGTATGAGGCAAGTGTAGTAAACTGGGGAAAACTTATCAAGATCTGTTTGTTAAGAGTCTTCTCTGTCCCTTTGTCTTTGCAGGTCAGGATACTCTTTTACTCTGGGTATAGGGAGGATACCTCTCATGTGAGGGTTTTATGGCTTCTTTTAGGGGAAAAGGGTGATGGGTGTGGGGGATTTTGAGGGACGATATCAGTCATATTCCTTCTTGCTTCCACCATTTTCTCAAAATCCTTCAGCTTTAAATATTCAAGATGCCAAGGGGTGGCATGTTCTGAATTCCATCAGCAGTAATGACTGCCACAGCCCAGTGGTCTGCAGGATGATCAGTTCTGTGTGTAGACCCCTTTGGATTTCCTGTCAGTGGAGTGATCCTCCAAACGGAGCACTCACTGCCCCTTGTTGTCCCAAACCACTGCCACCATTCAAATGCCTGTGCCTTGCCTACACCCATCAACCAAGTCTGTTGGCCATCTATCCTGCCTCACCTAGACTCCAGGACTCCACTGAACCATTTCTGTCTCTTTTTGCCAGAGGTCAAGGGAAAGTTGATCTCTAGGACGATGTTGCTGTACCAACCCCAACCATCCACAAGCTTGCTCAGCCCCTGACTTCCTGAGGGAAGTTTATTTTGCACTTTTCACTTCCATTCAATATGGGTATTCGCTTTCATTTCCAAGGGGGCTGTTGGGAAAGGCTCTGTCAGCAGACCTCAAGTTCTCTGTGCACAAGGTCACAGAAGGCTGTAGGGCAGGGACCATCCCTTCATCCCAGCTGTTCCTACTGAGCCTTGGCCACAGACACCCCTGGGAGTAAGACCTTCTAGTCTTCCATCTACAAAATGCTTGTCCTCATGCTTGTGGGACTGCTTCTGCACCCCTGCCACTGTCAAGACATGCAAGCAAGTCATCTGGGGGCATTCAGTCATGACAGCTCCTCCACCAGTCTTCACCTCGTCGAGCAGGCAAATTACTTTTACAGTAAGCTGCATAGCATTTATGCCTCAGTTCCTTTAGATGTACGTGCAACTGCTGAGGCACCAGAGATAGAACAGATACAGTAGTTCATCTTGCAAGTTTCCAAAGGATTTATCAGAGGAGAGTGCTTACAGGCTTGAACTCTTCACCCACATCAGGGGCACATAGAGGGTTGAAGGGGATAGAGACAGTAGGAAGGTGGGAAAGTGAATTTTTAGAAAAGTTTTGGTGGTTCACTGAGAGTCTGATCCCAGCCAAGGGGCAAGGATTGTCCCCACCTCAAACCCAATGCAAGGGACAGATAAATGGAGTCTCCCAGTTGGGACACAATGGCCTGTGGGTCAACTCTGGCCTGACAAGTGAATCTCAGCATTGAGGGCTGGGCTGGCCAATGAACAGGTCTGGTGGTGAGCAAAGGGAGGAAGTTTATGCTGGGACCAGATGTTACTCACAGACTTTGTCAGGCTACGAACAGGTGTTTCCTGTACATCAAATGTAGGTCACAACGTGGGCTCTTCTTTGGTCCTATCCCAGAGTTCCACCAAGGGGCAAACAGAACTGGCTGGATTCCGAGGGGCTGGTATCCTAGGTCAGGTACGGGAGGAACTGAGTTGAATTCACTCAGTGCAAGATAGCTGCAAGCTGCGTAATCTATGTTTTCTTTCGGGGGCAGGGGAAACGGCGCGCCTCAAAATACCCACCGGAGGAAGCAATGACTTCAAACATTTGCCAGACTCAAAAAACCTGGAACTGGTACATGTCAGAACCAGTCAATTCAGAACATTCCTGTGACCTATGGACCCTGGAGAGATGAGACACCACGCAGACGAAACAGAGGAGGCAGAAACCAGCAAGGCAGAAACGAGAGAGAAGATAAAGCACAGCCTCTTCCCCAGATTGAGGGAGGCTTCCTGTCTGCAGCTGGCCCTGGGCAACCACATACTCAGGAGAGACAGTTCAACTTTAAGTCACAGTTGGAGTTGTGCATTTTATCTTGGCCTAGACATATTAACTACTGAATTTGAGACTGGGTTTGAATTACTATTCATAGTAGAGAAGTCATAGGACCTGCCTGACTTTTTATACTGGGATGACCAAAATGTCTGCTTTGTTTTTTGTGTAAAGTAAAAGATACATTTTTCATTTTCACCAATAATTTTATTGATTTGGATATTTTGAGTATGTCGGCTACCTCCTGTGTGGTATGATGATGATTGCTCTCAAGTAATATCTCAGTTTGATCGCTATCAACTTCAACTGGTCTACCCAACCATGGAGCATCATCTAGAGAGAAATCTTTAGCACAAAACTTTGCAAACTGCTTTTGACACGTTTGATCAGTTATAGCACCTTCTCCATAAACTGCACAAAAATTTTTTTGTGTGTTTCAGTTACATTTTTACTTCTCTTGAAATAATAAAGCATAATATGCTGAAAATGTTGCATATTTTCTTCTGCCTCCAATCTTAGAACCACTACACAAAAATCCACCAATTTTGATGTTTTTAAAAAATGCACGCTGATATGACAGCTATCACAATACAATCTAACACAATTGTTTCAAATTAAGTTGAAGACAACTAAGTGCTACTAGAACCATCTTATGGGGAAAACCAAATGAATATTTTTGGCCAACCCACCAAGGCACAGTATAACTAAGGTTACCAGGTAACTTTATATAGAAACAGGTAAGCAAAATTAAGTTGCTGCATGACAACATTCCAGAAGTCCCATTTCTTCAATGTGCTGTCACACATGTTAGGACTTGCTTCATACAGTCAGCATACATTTAGTGAGTTATACCTGGCACTGCGGATCCAAAGGTGAAATAACTGGGGGCGCTGGCCCTGAGGAACTCACTCTTGTCAGAGAAGAGGACATCATCTCTTCAGTGCAAGATTTGAGTCACTTATAAGTATATTTACTGAAGTTAGATATAATGTCCATAAAGACAAATCAAACTGGAAACCCCCTGAACCTCACTCTTGCTGAAGTTCTAGTCTACAGCACCCTGACTCATGAAGGGCTCACCGAGGGACACACCCTACTCATAATCTCCTAATGCTGTGAACCACTGTGGGTGGCCCTCACTACGTGCTGTGGGACGCGCTCTCAGCGGGAAGACACAACCCACTTGATTCCTTCGAGGTGAAGTGCGGGGCTGCCGGTCACCACCCATAGTTACAGAAGACCAGGTCTGAAAGCCGAGCAGTGGCAGCATCTAGACATTGAGAGAACCATACTTACTGCCAGGAGAGAGGTAGAAATTAATAAGAAAAAGGTTAATGCAGAGCCTTATTATGCAACAAAGAGCAAAAGAAAGGTCTAGGCACAGGTAAGAAGGCTGAGCAGAGGAAAGGTGTGTGACAGGCATCGTCTTCAGAGACTCAGTGAACTGGAGAGAGCTGAGCTACCAGGTGTCAGTGTAACCGATTCAGTCTTTAGTTACTTAGTTACTGCAATTGTGTAAGCAATAGTACAAAACCAGAGGAAGCGCTGAATACCCAGCGTTCCATCCCCACCCCTGCAGCACTGGAACCCTGCGGAACCCCAGGACTATCAGTCCAGGGTGAGGGGGATCAGTGCCAAAGTGGAGGGTTGGAGGGGTCATCTCACTGCTGAGGGTGCCCCCAAAGAGGCTGTGGCAGCTTTATGGAGCTGGGGGCAGGGAGTACAGGTGGGGAAAAGCCAGGAGTGGAAAAGTACTGAGTATCGAATCAGAGTGGAGAAAGGTATCTTTAAGCTTCTCTGATAAGGAGACCTCCAAACGGACGGACCTGGACCAGGGATGCAGATAGGCATAAGAGCAAGGCTGCCCAGCGGGGGCAGGCCGCCCCCAGGAGGCCTGGCAGGTGAAGCCTTCAGAATTGCCTGTGGCTGGGCCCGAAAATCACACCTAGGACATGACCTGGGGCTGGACTCCGCAAGAGTGTGGAGACAATGCAAGGCAATGTCTCTTACACAGGTGTTCACGGCAAAAGGCTGTGGCTTCTACAGAGAAAGCCACACTCCTGACGAGTGAGGTTTTTAAACCTGAAATGCTTTCTTCCTGGCTGTCGCTGCGATCAGCCGTCCCCTGTTGGATCTGGCTTTCTGCAGGAAGGTGTGGGCTGTCCCTGTGTGGGCACTCCGGCAGCCAGAAGGCATCTATGAAAGTACGCGTCTGTCTTCTTTTCACTAGCTCCCCTCCCTTCACAGGGCCAAAATGCCAGCCATCTGGTGCTCTACACTTCATGCCACCATGTCTGCGTTACAGGAAGAACGCTGAACCCAAAGTGATGCCTTCCCTGCAGTAAGCAAAGGTGAGGGTTGTTTTAACTGAACGGTTGCCAACTCCATGATTTCCACATTAGGGAGTGGGGTGATTAAGAATGTCAGCTCTGGAATTAGAATGTCTGGTTCACAATCTAATAGAGACCGCTGCTTATCAGCAATGTCTCTTGGGTTCATTACATAAATTCTCTGAGCCTCAGTTGTCTCATCTGTGTAATACACATCATAATAGTGTCTCCTCTATGTAGTTGTGGTAGTGAATTAAATGAGATAATGCATGTGAAGTGCTGAGCTATAATGTAATCAAGCCCAGGTCCAGCTGCCTGCTGCAATGAAAGCATTGATTAGAATTTTTTGTAAGTAGAATTATACACCATACACTCTTTTGTGTCCGGCTTCTTTTTTTTGGCGCAGTGATTATGAGATTCATCTTTGTTACATATATTGGTAGCTTACTCCTTTTTTGCTGACTGCTTATATGGATATGTCATATTTTCTTTATCGACACCTGCTGATGGACACTTGGATTGGTTACAATTTGTGGCTATTAGGAATAAAGCTGCTAAGAAATTTGTGTAAGTCTTCATGTGGACTTTTGTTTTTATTTCTCTTGATAAATATCTAGAAATTGAATGACGGGGTCCTACAGGGAAAGTATGTTTCTTAAGAAATTGCCAAACTGTTTTCCAAAGCAACTGTAGCATTTTTCATCTCCACCAGCAATGTATGAGAGTTCCAGTTGCTCTACATTTTTGTTAACACTTGCCATTGGCAGTCATTTTAATGCCAGCCATTCAAGTAAGAGTATAGCTGTATCTCATTACAGTTGTTATTTGCGTGTCCTGATGATTAATGATGCTGAATGTCTTTTCCCTGTGCTTTTTGCTCTTTGTATAGCTTCTTTTTTGAAGTGTTTGCTTTCCCACACTATTTAAAATTTAAAATTTAAAATTTAAAATTATGCTTTGAACAGTATTGTCCTAATATCAATGAGCACGCAAAACAACTGAGAAATCCTTTCTCCAAATCATCAATGTGACTTTCCTGTTCATGCCACTTTTATAGACTCAACTTTCCAGGGTTGCTAACAGTGCTTCACCCTTTCAAGTTCTATATATTTCACTGGTTAACCCTGACAGTCCTTTCTATATGTCTATAATGAATTGTTCTGCCTTTAATGAAATAATATTCTATTCTAATTTTGCAGATGGATTGCATACCTATTCTCTTCAAACTGAAAATTTGCACAAATGGAAGCTTTACAACCATATTGCAATGAATATGATTAAAGTTATGAGATTCTATAACCAGATTTTATTTTATTTTTATCTTTAGGGAGGATGGTTATAGATGATCCGATGTTGAGAAAGGCAGGAAATGATTAGAGAAACATATCCTCCATTTGAAATTGTAATTTTATGCTCAGAGAACCTCCTGTTAGATCTTGGCACTGCTTTTGCTAGAAACTTGGGTGCAATTACTCATCTCCATTCTCTGGAAAAAACTATGCAGTCCAGAGATTGAGGGGAGCCAAGAAATGGGACACCCACATTCAGCCAGGCTGCCAACAGTGAACGAAAGCCAGGCTGGGTCCCTGGTGAGTCTGGGGTACAGGGCAGGAAAATTGAGGGACTGTTAGGAAAACATAACCAGCAAGATGAAAAACACTGAGGGACTTACCAAAAAGAATTATTAGGAAGAAAAGCATGAGCTATGCAACTAGTGGGAAGCTGACAAATGTGGCTGAAGTGAGGTGACATTGTTCTACTAATGATGATGTATAATCAACCAAGTGTTGGCAAGATTATACATTCTAAATAGTTACAGATTAACATTGCACAGGGGAAAGGAGTATTTATCACCATTTTGAGTGAATAGATACAGGGCTGAGAAGATGAAGCATAAGAAAATGTAAAAGGAATATCAGGGAGGAAGAAGAGAACTTTCCAAACCTGTCTGGCTCTGGACTAGCCTTCCAAGGGTGTAGTGGGGACAGCTCTGGAATTCAACAGTCCAGGAGTCATGTGTCTTCTCTTCGTACCACTGGTGAGCGATGACTGTGATATCTGCCCTGGGCTGTCCCTGGCGACTTAGCAGAGCTAGTGGACCTCTAATGTTTTGGCCAGCTCAGCACTCAGAGTTTCCTTCAGTGAAACACACCTCGTCCAAAATATACAGTCTGTTATTCATGTCTCTCTACCTCCACCTCTAGCGGTTGGCATGTGTGTGACCCTGCTTCTAGATCAGTTAGACTTCTGGTCGCTCTTACTGAACGTTTGCTATTTGCCAGGGCTTTACATGTATTCACTCATTTAATCCCCAGACCAACTTCATGGGGCAGGACGCTTCACAGATGAGTAAACCGAGGGAGAGTTAAATGACTTGCTTGGGTTCTCGTAGCTAGGAAGAGGCAAAGCCAGGTCCGAACCTGGGCAGCCCGGTTGTTGCTGGCTGCAAGGAAGACAGGGGGAGAGGTTATTTCAGCTCTTCCAGCATCTAAAGTAGAGGCAGGGATGAAAAGAACGGGTTGGGGGGGATGATGAATGAGTCACCTACAGTGTCTGCCAAAGCTGTTCGGTTGTTTCTTTCTCTGTTATTAACTGTTTCCTCCTGCCTGTTGTGGTTTTGTACATGATTCCAACAGTTCTCCCATGTCAGACTCCTTGCTTCACAAACCTACATCTTTTGGAAGACTTGCAATTTCATTTTGTAATTGACTTTGTTGTAGTCGTCATAGTTATGGATGTCATCTGAAAATGGGAGATACATTTACAGTTAGTTTCTGACAGCCGATGAGAGACCACAGTCTGATTGATAGCTGATATAGATACTAGTGTGTTTGGGGAGGGGTGTTTGAATGAGGGATGATTTAAATGGGCAGCTCGAGAGGGTATTTTTGTATTGTAAGATCCTTGCTTTCCTACAAAACCTAGTATCCCAGGGTCTTCTATAAAGATACATTTATAGACCAGAAATATTTAAATGAATATGTAAGTAGAAGCAAAGGATTGTTTTTCACAGGGGCTAGGGAAATCAATTGGACCTCTACCAGAATGGATGAAATTTGTGTGTCCATGAGAACATTTTGCATTACTATTAATTACTTACAACTGAAAAGGTTGTAAAAGAGCTCAAAGGCAGTGAAACATTAGAATTAGCCAACTCGAGGGCTGACCTCTGGACAATGCCTAATTGTCCATTGAAACACAATTCCTTTTCGGCAACCCCCACAGCACCTCTTTCCCTTCATAGCTGAACAAGTCCTGGGCACCATTCACACTGGGGTAGTCTTAATCCCAAAGTTTCTGGGATTAACATGAGCTCTAACATTTCTTTTTCCTTGCTTCTTTCAGGGCCATTTGGTCCGTATGTAAACAAAGCTCTGGGATGTCAGCCAGGGCCGGCCAGAGTTCCAATGTGGGGCGTGGAGGTCAGGCCTCCTCTGGGACCCTTGCTATAATGACAGATGCTTCATTTGTGGTGCTGTGCTGGGCAGGGGTGGGAGTGGGTTGAATGAAGCTTGAGGATTGGTGGGGGAAGAAGCAGGAAAAACAGGACAGGATCAAGTCGTAATGTCTTCTGTACCACACTAAGGATTTTAGTCTTGACCCCAAGACAATGGAGAACAACCGTAGTCTTTTGAATAGGTCAGTGGAGTGATCGCTGCTGGATTTTAATTGGATAGTGGAGGTGGCATGGAAGACACACCCCAATAAGGATACTGAAGATATTTCAAGAGGTGAGCGCCGTGGGGTTAAGTGGAGAGATTTGAAGTCTTGGCTTGTGGAATTATCTTGAGAAATGACTTTTAGAGACTTTTCTGCCCATCACAAAGGCAGCTTTCATTCTTCACTTCAAAATAGCTCCAGATTTGTCTTGCTCTCCCTTCCTGCCTTTTTAGGGGCTTCCCTTTCTCCAAAGCCCCTCGCTAGGAGAACATCCAGCCACCAGTATCTGTGCAGTGCTGTGACTCAGGCGTGCCTGAAATGCTTAAAAGGGTTCGTGCTCTGTGCAAGGACCCTAGTCAGTTGGCAGGGACCAGGGTGGCAAAGGAAAAAAAAAAAAAAGACAACAAAAAACCAAAACCTGGTCAAGTAAGGAAACTGATTTTATTCAGGCTATTGCAATAGGAAGAGCCTCCCAGATGTCAAGACCAGTGTCTTCACAGGGTGGTTTCAGCCTGGACTTTTATAGGGAGAAGTAGACAAGTTCCAGGTGGGGTGGTCTTACAGCTGGGATTGCTTCTGTCATCAAGGGGAGTCCCAATAAATCAGCTGAACAAGAAATATTTATCTCTGTATCAAATTATTTGGGTTTTTGTGGGGAAGGGGTCAATTCAGCTAATTATTTTTGAGACAAAAGAAGAGGATTAAGAAGTACAAATTGGTAGTTACAGAATAGCCACAGGAATGTAAAATACAGTATGGGGAATATAGCCAAAATATTATAATAACTATGTATGGTGTTAGATGGGTACTAGTTTTACTGGGGTGAGCGCTTCATAAGTTACATAAAATGGCCAATCACTGGGTTGTACACCTGAAAGTAATATAACATTGTATGTCCACTGTAACTGAAAAGAAATTTAAAAAGAACAAGCGTTGGGAAGGTCTGTGTCCGGCCTTTTCATAGATAAGCAAGGGGGTGTCCGTAAGTCTTCTGTAAGTCCTAATGGGGAAGGATGGTTCTTTACAGAAGCCCTTTCTAGTAACACTATAGGGTGGAGGATTTCAGAAAATAAAAGATTGGGAAGTTTAATCCTCCCTGTTTTCAAGAAGCACAGGGCTCAGGTTAAGTTCAATGCTGTCGGTGATTATGAGTTTATAGATAAATGGAGCTCCAACGCCAGTATAAAGAAAGGATACAGTATGTCCAGAAAGAAGTTGGAGCGCAGGTATCCTCACTCCCAGTGTTGCCACTCACTCCTTTACACGGGTTAAGAAACCAAAAGCCTGTCTGTGCCGGGCACGTCTCATGAACGAATGGTAGTGGTGGGTGCTGTGAAAGAATTCACAGAGGGAAGAAGGTGCAGAGAGTAAGGTTTTGTTTTTACTTTTCCAAGGGAGGGAAAAGGCTAGGTGTGGAGATAAGCACCAGCCGTGAGACGTTAGGGCTTTGGACCTTTATCAGATGATGGGGTGGTTGCAGAGCAAGATGTTC
>PVJD01015662.1:0-24030 GCA_004026545.1 Mormoops blainvillei
CACACACACACGCACACACGCACGCACACACACACACTTTTACCTCCTTCCCTTATCACCAAACCAATCGCATGCTCTTAGCAAACCTCGGCCAGCTGGCAGATCGCTCCCTTCTTGGGATTGGCTCACTCCCTGCCTGGGCCTGGGCTCGAAACAGCTCACACTCCAGGGCTGGCAAGAGGCGCTGTGAGCAGGAGCCTGAGCCGAAGCTGAAACTCAAGGTGCGTGTGGATGTTGGAGGTGGTGACCAGAAGAGGAGCAGCAGGGAGGGCAACCCCAGCAGAAGGCGAGCACAGGGACCAAGAGGAGCTCAGGGAGGCAAGGTCGGGGGCCAGGGAATGGAGTCCCTAAGCGAGTGTTGTGGTTACCACTTCTCCGCAGTTCACTGCCCCCGCCCTTCCCTAGTTCACTTTGAAAATTGGTTTGCCCTCTTAGCTGCCGGCAGTTTCCCACAGAACCCATTCGGAATGGTCAGGTTCAAAAAGAGAGGCAGCGCCGAGCTGGGTGGCTAGGTTGTGTATTGGGAAATTCTTTCCCCAATTGTTAATTTTATGCTTATTTTTAGTTGTGACCCAAACTGGGAGCTGTGCCTTTAAGTCGCGTTCCTATTCGGGGAAACCGAGGCCAGCACTCAAGGGTCGGGTGGCTCCGGAGAGGCCCCTCATTCTGCACTCCTCTCTTTCACCCCCTCCCCTTCCCCCTCCCTCCGCCCCTCTCCCCTCCCCTCCTCGGCCGTCCGGCCGCCTTTCCGCCTTCCGTCACCTCGCCGCCTGCCGCACTCCTGGAGCCACAAAACGACGAGCGAGCCGCGGAGATGGTGCCGCCCGCGGCGCAGCCATGGAGCCCGCCCGAGGAGTCCGCGCGCGCCGCTGCCCGCCTGCCCGCAGCCTGCCGCCTGCGCGCCAGCTCCTCGCGTCTCAGGGCAGCTACTGCCGCCCAGCCAACCTCTGCCCACCCCACCGCTCGGCGCCACTGAGCCGCACGCCTGTGCGGAGCTCAGGGACACGGGCGCCCTAGTCCCGCCGCCACCGCGCCACCGAAGAGGAGGAGGAAGAAGGAGAGGTGGAGGAAGAAGGTAAGAGGCTCCCTCTCTTCAGGGGGGCGCGCCCGCAGTCAGCCTGGCCAGGGGTGGGTCTTCGCGGGAGCTTGCGGCCAGGGCCGACTCGGGGGCGACTGGCCGCTTGGGCGCCCTCGGGAACCCGGACCAAGACAGGGAGTGCCTAGCGTTGGGCATCCCGGAGTTTGGGCCGGTGAAAACAGTGGCCGGGTGCATGCCTGTGCCCCAGTGAGTCTCCAGCTTGGCGGGCTAGCCTTGGCCACTGGGGTTCCAGGATGAGAAGGCGAGTGCAGGGGAGTGCAGAGCGTGCATTATGGAGCCTTTGTGTGTGCGCCGGGGCCGTGGGCACAGTTGGGAGAGCTGGCGAGACACGGGGCCTGGCTGCTGGGAGGTGGTCACTTAGCCAGGGTGCCCGGAGAAGCCGAGTCCCAGGGTTGCCAAAAACAGCTGTCTGAAGCATGGCGTGGTTCCCGTGGCCATGTTCACACGCGGACACGAACGCACACACAGGCACACACAGCCACACTATATACCCGGCGCTGAGCTACACAGTCACCTCCATCTAAATACGAAACACACACCACACACACACACACACACACACACACACACACACACACACACACAGAGATACACCTGCCCCTTTCCGCCAGGATACAAATAAAGCAGTCACCCAAACATACAGCTACACTCACTCCTTCCCCTGCGTAGCTCAAACATGCGCACACGCGCACACACACACACTTTTACTCCCCATCCTAGTGTTTGGAGCTTAGAGAGTGTGTATATAAGTGTGTGTGTTTTCTCAGAATATCCCAGAGAACTACATGACAGCTGCACATTACTGCAGATCTAGTACCTGCTGCCCTACAATGCAAACACACAGCCACAACCTAAGCTACAGTGGACACCTCTGCCAGGGACCTTAGGAGCTCCATTTTGACAAAAAAGCATTCCCAACTCTTGTAGTCGTGCCTCTCCACACCCCATCCTCTGGGCCTCGCCCTATTACTCTCCCCCACCCCCAAACACACACACTGAAACCATAGCAGGGGCAAATGCTTGACACCTTCCTCCAGAAGCAGGTGGCAACCCCACCCATGCAGCTGCTACCAAAGAGCTCTTGATCACTGTGTACGCTAAATTCTGCCAGACCTGCCTCCTCCCTTTGGCACCTTAGTCTGGCTGCAGAGCCCTCGGGTGGTCTTAGCATTCTGCAGCTCTAGATGAGGGCGGGGCAGTCTCTGGACTCCTGTCCATTGGAGAAATTCCTATAAGACTAAGGCTCCCTTGGGGGCGCCCTTCTCTGGGTAGAGGGTGGGGAACACTCTGCTGACTCAGAGAGAAGCTCCGATTGAGTTTTCCTCACTGGAAAGCCGGGGTAAAAGACGCACATTTTGGCCTAGAGGGCCTGGGTGGTGTGGCAATTCAGACACCTGAGCCCTCACTCCATCCCTTCTATGCTTGTCAGGCTCACTGCGGGAGAAGCCGCGGGAACCCAGTTCCCGCTTCCTGGGAAGCCTTTGCTATTTCCACTGAGGAAAAGGCTCTCAGCTCTCCCCAGAAGACCTCAGCAAGACTTGGTCATGCCCTAGCGGACACACTGACTTCTACCCAATATTGTGGCTTTTGTTTTTTAATGTGTACAGAAGCAATTCAACTTTAACTGTTTGGCATGAAGGTACTCATGAGGTGAAATATACACGATGTGCATGTGGAGGGGGAAGTAATATTTTCGAGGGGGGGATGATATAGTGGGCTTTACTGGCTTTAAGTAGGGACCCCGAGTAAGATTGTAGTCCTTGGTAAAGCCATGATGGAGATGGCTTCCTTGTCAGAGCTCCTTCCCTGCACCCCTCCATTGGTGCTTCTGGGTCCCCTCTCCCACCCCCTTAGACCATTTAGGCGGGGCTTCTCTCCCTACTCTGTCACTTCTGATGACAGAATCCCTGCCTGGCCAAAATGTTAATAGCTGATTAATTGTCTACAGCCTTCACTTCTCAGGTAATATTTGCATTTTTAAAGGAGGCCAAGGAATGGCTCTGTTGATGGGGCTTTCTGGCACCTGTGGCCCAACCCTGGCAGGAACCTTTGTGGCATTGTCTATTGGCTATGTGTGCCCTGAGTTAGGCATGATGTGTGTAGGAGTGAGGATGTGGGAAGGTGGGATGTAATTATGGAGGGATCCGAGGCCCACAGAAAGAAGAATTAAATTGAGTGAGAGGCAGTTGGGAGTCACTGCAGGATTCTGAGAAGGGAAGGGATATGATCCAAGCAGGAGAGAAACACTTTTGTTGCATGTGGAGAGATCCTTTCCTCTCTGCCACAGACACCCACCACCGTAATTGCCTTGCAAATGTGGGCTCATGGCCACCAGAAAGAGAGGGCTGGCCAGGATAGGGTGGTAGGAGCCTCAGGCTCCTGACACATCTTCCAGATCCAGACTGGTGGGGCTAGGGCCTGAAGCTAGCAAGTGCCCCCATAAACACAAGCTAGTGTTAGTGCTGTGACTTTCGACCATGGAATGGAGCTTCTGCCTCTGTGGGTGAGGGAGTGAGGGACTCCCAGGTGGCTGCAGGCCCCATTTCATATGAGCTAAGAACCTCTCCCTCTGGTGAGTGGTGCAGTCCCAGGGTCTTGGGAAGTGAGCTTTTTGGCCTGGTTTGGGGATCTTGCCACCAACCAGGTCCTCTGGGAGCAATAGTTGAAAAAGTGCATCAGGAAAGCCCTGGGACTGCTGATAACAACAGCCAGCTGGTGAAGGCAAAGGGGTGGGATGGGGGTGAGGCAGCTGCAATCCAGGGGTATGGGGTAAGTATAGGGGATTCAGTGTGTTATAGGTAGAAGAGAGGCATTGGTCTGGCACTGCCCCACTGAAGTAGCCCACACTTCAGCCCCTGGAGGAAGCATGGATGGATACCAGACAACAGAAGCACTCTGTACCCACCCACCCCCATTCTGTACAAATGATTGGGCTCTATGAGCCAGCACAAGACAAGGCACTCTGAGAGGATAGCACCAAAGCAGTAGAAGAAGGATCCTGTTCTTTTGGAGCCTTTAGGCTAGCTGAAGCCATAAAAGGCATACACACAGATTGCACACATCCACATACAAATTACACACGGTACCTAAACGCACACATACACACATATACATACACACTTAGAGCAAATTGTGGGAAGCGAGGCTTATGAAGACAAGCTTGACTTTTGGGACTAATGCCTTCACAGCGGCCCTAGCAAACACTTCTAGGGCTAGGAAAGTCCCCATCTATTCAGTGTGAAGACGCTTAGCTGGGACAGGTCCCTGGGAGAAAGGCATACTCAAATTAGCTTCAGCTGTGGGCCAGACTTAAAGCTATTAGCATTCGCAACAGAAAACTCTGTTCTGGCTCTTCTCTCAAGGATTTTTGTTTTCCTTCTTACCATAAATTCAGAAAGAAAAACATTATTTTGCATTATCAGCAGCCAAAACGAAGGACTCTCAAAATGGGCTGGACCTCGCAGCTCTGCTGAGAAATCTGAGGGCTAGGGGCCAGGAGGAGGGGAGGGAGCAAGCAGAAACACGCCATCTTTCCTCCTTTCCAGTCCTCACTCAGCTGAACTGGCAAGGAGAGGGCAGAGATCTTGGGGTTCTGTATGATTTCTCACCCACGACAGGCAGCATCCCCTTCTCTGAGGGCACCATCCTTTAGTGGAATGTGAACAACCCTGTGGCACACTAGTGCCTAGTGTTGGTACACGTGTACACATGAGATGACAGGTTTCTCTGTATGCATGCCATGGCTAGTGACCTTTTCAGAGCCTCAACTTCACTTTGCCATTAGTCATAGTGCTAGCCATTCCTAGCTTATTAAAAAACTCTTTGCCTGGTTGTATTATTTGGGTCACCTTACACCCCAGTGACCTCTCCTTTTTTCTCTGTTTTGTTAGTTCTACCTCTTGTCCCTCAAATCTGGGTGTTTTCTGGTTCCTCTTGCTTTTTACTTCCTATGTTGACAGGGACATAAAGCCCTGTCATGGCTTCCCCCTCACACTCCTCTACTGACCATTTCCACTTCCTCAGCCCAAACTTAACCTCACTCGTATATTCAATCCCATATGTCCAGCTACTTGATGAACATTTCCCCTTGGATAGTTTGACATCATGTCAAACACAGCATTCACAAATTCATCTCATTATCTCTCAAAGCATCTGACCTCTCTGTTACACAAGCCTTTTAGTCTCCCAGTCTAGAAACCTCAGAAATATCTCGGACTCTCTCCTGGACCACCCCGCCCTCTGCTACCACCTCATGTCTACACTGTATGACACTGTATGTCTCCTTCTTTATGGTCCACAATATACACGCCTGCCAGATGAAGACTCCTAAATAGCCTATATTCATGATACTTCTGGTGAACATATTTGAGGGGTGATATCTAGTTACCTATGCAATAAATTTTAGCATCCTTAGCCTGAGTATTCAAGGCTCTGTTTGAGTGGGCTTAATGCTATGTATTCTTCCAGCTTCATTTCCTATTCTTTGTCCACATCATGGATTCTCAAATTTTCATGGGTCTCAAAATCACTTGGGATAACTTGTTAAAATGCAGATTCATGAGCCTCACCACCTGAGCTTCTGTTTCAGTAGGTCTGGGAGCTGGAGTTGAGGAACATGCATTTTATAAAGTTCCCTAAGTAATGCTGATGTTCTTGAAATACTTGAGAAACACAGCCCAACATGGAGCCTCTACGCCAGCCAAATTTCTTTCCTCAGGGTGTCCTAAACATGTCTTTTGTACATTTGTTGCATCTGCTCAGAGTATTCTACTCACCAGGAATGCCCTCTCCTCTTTCTAAGCTCCTCTTCCATCTAGTAACACAGTATCTGTTCTTCAACTCTGCTTTCAAATTCATCTCCTCTGTTAAGTCTTGTCTGATAATTCTAGACTGAAACGATCTCTCTCCCTTCTGCACTCCTCCTGTACTTGTTTTCTCCAAAATACATTTGACAAGTTCATTGCTGATTCACCCCCATTATTATTACTTGAATCTTTAATTCTTTACATGTGAATACAGCTTCTCATATGTGTATGCTTTATCTACATAAATTCAATGAAGGAAAGAGCCTGGTGTTTTTCATCTCCTTTTTATTCCCATAGCACATAATGCCTTACACATAGTAGGTGTTCAATAAGTTTGTTCGGTTGGATTGAATACTTGTTGGTTCATGTTAGAGAGGGATTCTATCACATCTCTCCCTGCATAGCAGTTCAATAAACATTTATTGAGCACCTATTATGTGCAAAGTGCTGTGCTAGTTTCTGGGGAGGATATAAACATGAAGGAGGCCTTTTGTTTGATCTCAGTCACCTTTTCATTTACAGTGCCTAAGGCATATTAGGGGTCAATAATAGATAGTTGTTGAGTAAACAAGTGAATTAATTAGTAAGTGAAGGGATGAAGTTCAGACACGAATCCCTTGAGCTAGGATATAGGATGGCTGTGTCATAGAGAAATGAGATAGGAGTGCAAGATAAAGCAGGAAGGTAGAGTGGGGTATAGTAGATGACTTTTGTTTTCATTTTTAATTATGAATATCTCTCAAAAAAAGAGAAAATAATATAGGAACCCTTTATCCGCATTAAGTAATTATAAGGGCTTGGCTATATGTGCTTTATTTATTCTTTTTTTCTTTGCTGAAGTATTTTAAAATAAATTTTAAACATCAATCATGTCATCTCACCCCTGATACTTCTCTACACATCTTTTAAAAACTGGACATTTTCTTCTACAACCACAGTACCATTAACACATTGTACAAAAGTAACAATAATGCTTTTGTATTATCCATTACATAGTTCATAATCAAATATCCTCAACTGTCTTAAAACATGTTGTACAGTTGTCTTGCTAGAATCAAGAGCCAGAAAAGCTCCATATATTACATTTGGTCGTTTTGTCTCTTAAGGCCCTTTCAACAGTACTTTCTCTTTGACTTGTTAGAAAAGTCAGATTACTTGTTCTGTGCACTGTCCCACATTCTAGTTTGTCTGCTTTCTTGACATTTAGTTTGTTCCATTATCCTTTGTATCTCTTGTGAGAGAATGTTAGCTTTAGTCTTGATTAGGTTTAGGTTGTTTGTTTTGTTTTTGTTTTTGTTTTTTGCCCCACCTTTGGCAGATTAATTAAAGGAAAGCCATTCTGGAGGCATTGAAACCATCTAGGAGATGGAAGGATGGATAGAGTTTGGAGATAGAAGAAACCTGATTTATGTATCAGTGGGATTGGATGAGTGGGATGAGGAAGGAAGAAGAGCCAAAGATGATTCTGAGGCTTTGAGCCTGAAAGATGGGGAGAGTAATAATACCATCATCTATGAAGGATGGGTTTTTAATGAAAGCAGCAGTACTAAGACACCTACTCTGTTTTTCCAGATAACACTATCTTTCCCAGAAAAATTGTGATTAGTGGTGTAAAAATTTGGGCCCTCCAGAAAAAATTTTTAAAAAGAACTCATTATTTTTCAATAACTGCCAAATAATTAAATATCTTGCCCTAGAGCCTTGAGAGGAGGGATAATATGTACACCAATAGATACAGAGAAGGTAATACTGATATCACCCTTGCAGATGATCCAATTGTCCCATATCATCATGGATATCAGAGTCACTAGTCTTGGGTAGAGGACTGAAGGATGCCAGAGCTTGGGATTTCTGTAGACCCAGCCAATGAGCATAACTTAAGAACCTATGTCCCTCCTTAGGGTCCCCTGAAGTCTCCATCCCACACCCACTTCTCCATCCAATATGGAGCCTACACCTTCTTAGGCCATCGGTGGACCATGGCAACAATGACTCTGCCAAGGTCAAAGATTGTCCAGTAGCCCCTGTATATTCACCGGACTCTGAAAAATCCCCAAGGTTATTTAGCTCCCTCAGTAAGAACATGCTTTAGTTGAATCAGATCAGGTGAGAACTACTCTCAGCTCCATCCTATATATCCTCATTCATAAAACCTTTTTTCCCTCTACTTTCCCTCAGCTCATCTTTCTTCCTGTTTTCTCTTCTGCTTCTTCCTCCCTGGTCTGTCTCTTGCAGAATACATTATTCTGAGTTAATGAAACACTGGCCCCTGCAGCCCCTTGAGTCTCAGTTTGATCACTTAAGCAGCATTATTGATCTCTGGGAAAGCCTTAGGAGGTGGGAATGTATTGAAAACTAAAGATCCAACAGCTGTTAGGCTGGCTAGGTCTCTCTGGGCAGCCTCAGCTCCCCAACCACCTGGAACATCTTTTGAGGAAGGGGAGGGAACAGACAAAGAAGATCCTCAGAGGACCTTTATTCATCTCATTCTTTCTTAATTTTGGAGTTAAGGAAAAGGAACAGGAGTCTCTAGAGCACTCCTGGATCTAGCCCAATACCAATGTTACGGTGAGAAGGAGAGAACAAAGGGTCTGTTTTTTAGAAATTCATAATTTATCTAATAATACTAATTCATATGAAGCAACTAAGAATAATACAAGTTGTGAAACAATTGCATACCACATTATATACTCTAAATAGAAAGCACTGCGGGGGTTCAGAGCACAGAGAGAGCCAGTAGCATGGGCTGGAATGGAGGGAGAAAGCTTCTCAGAAGAGGTTTAACTTGAGTTAGATTTTGAATAATGTGTGAGATTAAGATTGTTGACTAGAAAAGGAGCAGGCTTCCGAGGGGTTGGCATAGTTATGAAAATGGCCAGAAGTGGAGATGGTCATGGCATGATTAAGCAAGAGTGAGAACGAGGTCTGATTAGAAGAGAGGGGGTATGGAAGCGCAGTGGGAAAAAAAATGACTTACTGGATAAGGAGTACCGTGATTTGAAGGGCCTTTGATATCAGCATGAGGGGTTTGGACTTAGGGACACCCTGAAGGGCTGCTGGACAATTAAGGTGAAGTGTTTGAAGATGGTTAGCCATGTGATAGGAAGCAAACTTGATTGGAATAAGAAGGGATTGAGACCAGCTTATAAAATACTATAGCAATCCAAGTGAGAGGTGATTAGAGAGGAGGGTCAGATCTAAAAGGCCCTTATGGCATTGGTCTGGCTGGTAAACCACCAAGTAGATATTCTTTTTTTAAAGATTTTTTTAAATTTTTATTTCTTTTTAAAGAGAGGGAAAGAAACATTGATGTGAGAAAGAGAAATATTGATCAGTTGTCTCTCTTACACACCCTGACCAGGAACTGAACCCACGACCTAGGCATGTGGCCTGACTGGGAACTGAACCGGTGATCTTTCCCTTTGCGTGACAATGCCAAACCAACTGAGCCACACTGATCAGGTCATGGCACCTACATGCTCTTGAATTGTTTTTGTCTCACCTGCTCTTTCCTTTTTAGCCTCAACATTTCCACATTTTTTGCTCCTTGCCCTCAGGGCCTTCATGTGGTTGAATTTCACTGGCAGTAAGATGACAATCAATTAGCCATTTCAAGTAAAGTAGGTTCGCACAGGGCCCTTCAATGCTGTTAATACCAGGACCCTCGATGCCATGACCTGAAGGAGTGAATGATGGGGAATCTGGCTGCAGTATCCAGTTGAGATGACAGCTGAGCTGGGGCTCTGAGTACTACAAGCCCAACAGGGAGGATAGAAGCAGGGGCTGTGTATTTCAAGCTCCCAAGACCTATGAGACCTGCAAAGAGCAAGGAGACACCTTTCGACTTCCCTGGTAGGATCAGTTTAAAAACTCCTCTCAGCACTTGGGATAGTCCCAGTGGAGGCTGCACCTGTGCTAGGGCATGGCAAGAGCTACCACAGCACTTTAATACCAGCTGGAGCTCTGTTGTTACAGTTAGTATGAGAGAAATAAGCGAGAAGTCCACAAGTGGGTGGGAGGGTGATGGGCAAGGCCTCTGCCTGCTCATTTGCTTCCCCCACCAGCTTTCCCCCTGTTTCTCAGGCCCCTGAAATTCCCAGGCCTAGTGCCTCATACCTTTGTTGGAGAGGAATAAAGAACCGCACATTTTAAAAGGACATATGTGAGATTTTTAGCTCCTTTCTTCTTATTGGTTCTCCTTGTGGGAGAAAATGATGCATTCTATAAAAATGAATGAGTGGAGCGTAAGTCTTCACAAACTGTGGATTCCTAACCACCAAGGGAGCTTATCTCTGGGGGTAGGACCACCCAAATGGGCCTCTCTTTTCCTGTGATCCAAACCTACTGGGAAAACAAGAACAGATGGCTAGATTAGTGGATGAACATACATGCACACACATACACATACACACTACATAACAGCCTGTTGACCAGTGATCTCCAGCATTTAATTGCTGAAGATTTCTGTTCTGGTTTCCAATCAGTCTTCTGGTTGCTGGTTTGAGGTAGGGGTGATGTTTGGAAGGAGGGTGGCTGAGAAGTGGCCAGGTGTCCCAAGTGGAAGGTGCCTATGGAAGTAGGGGATTGGGAAGAGGAGTTGCAAGTGGATGAATAGGATAGTTGTCCTGTTTATGACCCTTCACATGGAAAAGCCCATTGAAAGCAGAAAGAAGAGGGCATGGTGGTGACAACTGGCTTAAGAGGCAACCAGGTAAGAGTCAAGATCTCTGTTTGGAAATCCTCCTGCAATCTATGCTCACTGTTTCTCTCCCAAGTTTTATCTTTCATCTATTCATTTTTCCCTTCAGTAATTGTTTTATCTTCCCATTTCTAACCCTGACCCAAGCAAGTTAGTTACAGATGCTTTTTCAGTTGACAGAGTGGTAAACTAAGGTACAGATTAATTTTTTATGGGATTTGCTTCCAATCCTATATCAAGATAGTCAGAAGTCTGGATCTTGCAGGACTCACTCACAGGGCTGGCGAGGGTGCTGTGTGTTGCACTGCTTCTATTGGCACCACCAGTGAAATCACAGAGAATGCAGATATGATTAACAAAGCGAGTGTTGTTCCGTATTCATCTTGTCATCTACAGTCTAGCTGTAATCTTTCTAATATGTAGGGAAATCACTCACTGACAGAAAAAGGAGGGGGATTTTTAAACAGATACACCCGCCTGCTGTTGCCACACTGTTTAGAGTCTGTCACCTACAAAGTCCAAGTCAGAATTGGCTGCTAGATCGGCTTTGTTCCTTTTTTTTTTCTTCTTCCCTCTCTAGAGGTTTCCACACTCAGTCTAAATACAGCTTGCCCTCCTTTGGAATTCTGGGTGATTGCTGGAAATGATAGTGTCTGACCTTTAACCTAAACTCAAGTTCAAGTTCCATTTCATTATTACCTTTAAGGACATTTTCTCTTTGAAGTTTACCATCACTTTAAAAGGTACTGTGTCCTCAGTGAGGCAATAACCACACTTAAGCCTGGAGATATCAGGATTTTTTACTTTTTTATTTTTTTTAGAGAATGGGTAAGGGAAAGAGAAAGAGAGGGAGAGAAACATCGATGTGAGAGAAACATAGATTGGTTTCCTCTTATATACTCCCCAACCAGGGACCGAACCTACAACCTAGGCATACGTCCTGACCAGAATCAAACTGGTGACCCTTCACTTTGCAGGATGACACCCAACAAACTGAGCCACACCAGTCAGGGCAGCTTACCATCACTTTAAATTTGCTACAGTTAAAACCAACTTAAGATCCCTTCTTTACTCTTACCCTCCCTGCTGATCTGTAGTCCTGAGCCCTTCCTTGAATCTCTGTCTCTATTGGTGACACCATCACTCTTTCAATACCCCACAGACTGAGCCTTGAAATCAGTCAACCATTCCCCATCAGTCAACATCATGTCTTGACAATTCATCTGTCACAGGTGCCTCATGAGTCCATGCCTCCTTGACCATTCTCTCTGTCGCTGTAATAGCCCACACTTTTATTAACTTATGCCCGGATTACTGCAGCAGCCACCTGACTACATGCTGCCTCCTCCTCCCCGCCAAGTTATCCTTCAACACTGCTGCCAAAGGAATCTCCTTAAAACATCTTTCATCATGTCACTTCCCTGCTCAAGAGCCTATAATAGCTCCCTTTTGCTTATGATATCAAGTAGAAACTCGTCTCCCTAGTATACAAGGCTTACCTACCATAACAGCTGAGCCTCTCTGAGCTATTTCTTCCTGACCCTCAAGGTCCACTAATTGTCTTATTCTCCCTGCCCTGCTGTACTCCACAGAGAGCTTGACCCTCTCTCTGTATACTCATCTTCCTGCTATTCCCCCAGCCTGAAGTGGCTACCTTTCCTCCACATCTGCAAATCCTTCTGTCACATCCTCTAACAAGCTCAAATCTAGCCTCTGCTGTGAAGCCTTTCCTGGTCATTCTAGCCCTCATTGACTGCCCTCCTTTTTTAATTATAATTTCCCCTGATTATTATAGTAATACTTATACCTACTGAAAAACTTTGAGACTACAGAAAAAAATAGGCAAAAAGAAAATTATCACCCACAATCCTCCCTCTTCCAATTTGGAATTCAGATGTTTTTCACCACAATTTAACATTTAATTGCACTGTCTCATGATGCCTTGACTTCCAGGGCTTCAACAAACCCTTGTTAATGGACGGAGGGGAAATGAGTTGTACATCATCCAGTCTGTACCACCCCCTCCCATCGCTGAGGGGAAAGGGGTGCATGTCTGGGTAGCCACAGTTCTGCTATTGCCTCTTGCAGGTGAGGGATGTACCCAAAAAGAGGGGACTGCACATCAAGAGAGAGCTATGAGTTCAGAGTTTATAATGCCCTGAACTCTGCTGCCTTTGATGACACAACTCCCTTGTGCGGGGTTGGTTTTTCCCCCCTCAGAAAGCCTCTGGCTTTGAAGTGAGAGCTTTAATTCATTCTGGTGGCCAGAATGAGCTTTTCTTAATATGTTGGCAAGTACTTGCAAGAATCACTAATTGCCACCTTTTGCCCATCATATCAAATTGAAATCTCTGGCCTTTGAAGACCATCTGCCAGTTCACTTACCTTCCTTTTCTCATCTCACTAAGGTATCTCTTATGGTTTTCCTAATTAGCCTCTTTACTTGAGCCGAGCCAGCCAGTGTGCCATACCCTCAAAAACTAACTTTTCTCATGTAAAGGTGCCAGACAGAAGGTTATTTACTACCTACTATTCCCTCCACCTCAGTCCCAGGCCCTGCACAACCCAGACCCTCTACCTTGAATACTGTACCCATTTCTCTCCACCATTGAAGTTGAACCCCATCAACGTTCACTGCCATTGACTTCAGACTCAGTGTGCAACTTTCTCAGTTATTTTGTAATCATTTTGTATTAAAATATCAATATAAGCATGCAATTACATTATTATATGAAAGTGTTTCCCAGCTAGTTCCCATCTGGGTTCTGTGAACATTAGGCAGAGTATATACTCTGGAGTCGCCCTTACCACATACTGTATTTCATGATTTCAAAGACACAATTTTAACATTTCTAAAACTGAAATGCTTTCTACAATCTGTGGTGTATTGTAGTTTAGTTGGTGACATTTTTTTTTCCTTGAAGAAACCTAAGAAAATGTTACCTCTCACTTCTAGAGTCAATGAAATATGGTACTAAGTTACTTAACCTCTCTGAGGTCCAGCCCTTTTATGTGCAAAATACTTAATCAGAGGGGTGTTGTAAAGGATTCAAAGATAATATTTATATAGCACTTAGCATAGGGCCCTGCACTTCCATGGAGGCTCAATAAATGTCAGCCATGGTAATTCCCCAACTTTATAAACTATAATCCCCTCAAGGGCAGGGGCATGGTTGTTGTTTTTTTCCTCTTCTAGCAGATGGTATGATGTGAAGGGTGGAAAAAGGTTCCCTTTCCAAAAATATCTCCTTTACTGGACTGCCAAACAGCTGAAATTTTGACATTAATCACTCCTTTGAGTTAAGGCATTATCTCCTGCAGACCTCTGTTAAAATGCAAATATGTCACTTGGGAAGGTAACACATTAATTCATTAGCATTCATGATCCCATTAGTGTAGATCGGTTTATCGGATTAACTAGCTGGTGCCTAGAAAATCCTGAGAGCCCTTGTAAGATACATGACTTAAGGTGGGAGTGGAGGAGCGAAGGGGTCACAGATTCCGGAACTTGGGGCCGACTCTCATCTGCTCTTGCATTTGGGGTCTGTTTGTCAACCAGATTGAGTGTCTGCTATGTGATAAAACTAGGAAAGATCTCTGTGACAGAAACAAACATGGGTGGGAAGAAATGTGAGGTTGGAAGGAAGGTCAGTCCTTAAATGTCATCTAATTTAGTCCCCCTGATCAAGTTTTTACTTTCATCAGGAGGGCATTTGCTGTGTCCTTAAAGGGAGGCATTTGCCAGCCTATTCCATTGTTGAACAAGTCTAATCAGAACACTTTTTATATTGAGCTGAAAGCAGTCTTTTAGTTACTTATTTCCTTCTTTCTCTTAGCAGCCTGTTTAAAATACAGTCATGTTCCATTTAACCATGGAGATACATTCTGAGAAATGTGTCAGGCAATTTTGTCATTGCGTGAACACCATACAATGCACTTACAAAAACCTAGGTGGTGTAGCACACTACACGCCTTGGCTACATGGTATAACCTATTGCTTCTAGGCTACAAGGTTGTACAGCATGTTATTGTACAGAACACCATGAAATTAAATCAAACACAAGAGAAAATGATGCAATCAGGAGATGGGGTAAACATGAGATCTATGAGGCTGCTGCCAGCCTCACATAGCATACTGTTTTACAGCAAACATTTTTTTATAAGTAGGAAGAATACACTCTAATGATAAAAAGTATAGTATAGTAAATATATAAACTGGTAATGTAGTCATTTATTGTTATCAAGTATCATACACTGTGTATAAATATATGTGCTATACTTTGATATCACAGGTAGAGCATTGCAGTAGGTTTGTTTACACCAGACTTACAGAAAGCACATGAGTAATGTGTTGTGCTATGATGCTATGATGGCTGCAACATCACAAGGCAATAGGAATTTTTCAGCTCCATTTTAATCTTATGGGACCGCTGTTGTATATGCAGTCCGTTGTTGACTGAAACATCATTATGCAGCATATGACCATATCTGAGTATACTTATCACATTTGTTTCCTTGAGTCTGTCTCTCTTTTGACTTCTATTTTATATTACTTTTTTGGCTAAATCTACAAAATTTGTTCAATGATTCCTTTTGTGCTATGACTTCACAGCTGAGCTTCTTAAATTTCAGGTCCATAAACCTCTTGGAATTGTGTGCAAAACATTGGCTAAATATACCTATGTATATTTCTCTAGGGTTCATAGCTTTTGACAGTGGTCCAGAACCTAGAAAAGGCCTTAGCCTATTGACCTTATAGCATCTTAGTCACTTTCCTTTGGTAACATTCCGATTTGTGAAGATACCTCTTAGGGTTCCTGGCCAGAACCGAACATAGTCTTCCTGGGGTGCTCTAACCAGCACAGAATACAGTGTACACTGCACTTGTGAACAACTTGATATTGTACAGTTTTCAATTTTAGGAAGTTCTGAGTTTAATGGTTGGATAAAAACATCTTGTTCTCAGGTAACCAACCCTCCCCAGGACTAGTCCTGATGACCTTTTTCAAAAGGTGATTTCACATTGAAGAGCATCTCAGTTCTTTCAGTGGGAGCTAGTAGAAGCCCATTATCCGGACTTGTCTGGTCACACCACTTAAAAGGCTAGTAGAATAGCAATGTGACTGGACAAAGTATTCAAGTTCTCTCCTGTGCCCCCATTTTCCAAATTCTGTGCACTGTGGATAAATTCTTGGTTCATACACACACGAGAAAACCCAGAGAACTGGGGCTGACAGCTAGCCCTTCTTGAGGGAGCAGGCCTAGAAGCTTTTGGAGATAGAGTTTGGGGGACTGGTGGTATTAGTAGAGAACAAGGTCACAAATATCAAATGCCTCAGGAAGGACCAGCCCTTAAACATAAATGAGTATGCCAACATAAGAAACAGACACATCTTAGGGAGATAGGCTTTTCTCTATTCACTGCATACTAGTCACCCAGACATGGTACAAAAAGCTAAATATTAAAGGTCCTTGGGACTGTATCAGGCAGGAGCAAGCTGACTGGTCAGTGACAATCACCAACAATGTGTGGCATGAGACAACAATACCTCCACAGTCCTGTGTTCAAAAATATATCCCTTATAGACTGGAGGTTAATCCAGTGTACGCATAACTGCCTCCACTAAGTGTAACGGTGACTACATTCACACTATCACAGTCACTCTTTTAAGTGTAGGTATTAAAGATTGTTGTGAAAATGCAACTGTGTTATGTGAGAGGGGAAATGCATCAAATAAAACACTAGTCCTGCAAGCTGTTCTACAAAAAGAAAAAAAAAACAATCTGTGGCCAAATTAGTTTCAGAAATGCTATATCACCCTCTTAGATTTTCACAATACACATTAGCATATTAAAGACTCTGAGAAGTCCTGCATTAGAGAAACCTGCTAACATTGTTTAAGGTTTCCAATATGTATTTAATCATAGCTCACCATCCTTCTCTTTTCCTCCTCAAATACAATCTATTAACATTCACACAACTGCTTTGGAGAACTCAGCTTTCAGCCATGACCCACCATTGAAACCTGGGTGCACAAATGACTCAATGCATCCAAGGTTCTGCAGAAAAGAGATAAGGATAGGTAAATTGTGCTGTGGTGAGGCAGTACAAGACTTTTGGGACAGGGAGAAAGCACTGGGAATCTGGGAGAGGGGACCTCAAAATGGGGAGGAAAAGAAGACAGGGGATGCTGGAGACCAGCTTCCCAACACCTAACAGTTTCCCACTGGCCAGCTCTGGTAGATGCCATGGTCCCACCTCTTAGCTAACAATAAGCAAAGCAGAGCAGCTTTGGCTAGACCCAGACCCTGGTGGTCTGGTCATTGGCTTCTCAGCTGGGGCCTTTCGTTCACTGCCTACTGCTCTCTATTCCCTCCATGGGCCTCTGGCACAGTTTCAGTTTCTTGGTCTACTAGTTGATCCATTTCATATGGGTCTTCTTCTTTCCTCTTCCCTTCAGTGGGATTGAAGACACTTTTGAGTTTGCTGCTGCCAAAGGGAGGAATGGGAGGATGGGGTGGGAGAAAAAGCAAAGAAAAAACATGTTCTCTTCTGCAGGACCTGAGGCAAGTCTGTATTTTCTCTGCACCCTCAGAGCAGGAATGGGCACTTACATAGCCATTGCTGGGCTTTGGGGAGATGCCAAAGAGATCTTTGGAGGCCAAGAAAACTTCTACTTTTTGTCAAGAGCATTTAAGATGAGTTGAGGGTCAGCAATGCAGGGGGTTCCCCCTGGGAACCAGAGGAACGTAAGAGTGAAGGAGTCCAGCTGGTATCCATTGAAAGTGGCTCAGGTTGAAGGGAGGAAGAGAGAGAGAGAAAGAGAAAGTACACAGACTACATGTGTATAAACAGTAGTCTTTTCTTATCCACAATTTTGTTTTTTGTAGGTTTAGTTACCTGTGGTCAACCAAAGTCCAGAAATATTAAATGGAAAATTCAAGAAATAATTTATAACTTTAAATTGCATGCTGTTCTGGGTAGCATGAAGACGTCTCACACTATCTTGCTCCATCCTGCTTGGGATATGAATCACCCCTTTGTCCAGCATTTCCATACTGTATATACAGTACAATAAGATATTTTGAGAGAGATCAAATAACTTTTATTACAGTGCATTGTCATAATTGTTTTATTTTATTATTTGTTATTGTTGTTAATCTCTTGCTGTGCCTAATTTATAAATTAAACTTTATCATAAGTATGTATGTAGAGGAAAAAACATAGTATATATAGAGTTTGATACTATCCATGGTTTGAGGCATCCACTGGGCCATTTTGGAACATATTTCTTGTGAATAAGGGGAAACTACTGTATGTATATGCCCATGTGTATGTAGGTAAACCTGCAAGGTCCTGACTCTTTCCTGATTGAGGGAGTCTAGGGAACACCTGGACTTTTGCAGGGGCACATCAGGATTATAGAAGTGGCTTGTCAGTTAGGAGAAGGGGAAAAAATAGTCCCTGTAGTGTCATAGTCCTTTAATAATCAACAAAACTGACCAGATGGAACAGGCTCATTCCCTCCATGAAGGGTGCAAGGATGTGAGTATATATGTGTTAGCGCACATACACGTGTTCACCTCTGAGGACTGACCCTGCAAAAGGCTTTTCAGTAGATCCATTTAACCCCCACCTCATTCCCAAAGGCTTGCAACCAGGAAAGATTTCCTGGTATGTGCTGATAACCTCCCTAGGAGCTGATCTTGCCTAGTTTGAATGCTTCTAATGGTAGTGACTCAACCTCCTCCCTCACTAGGCAGTTTATTCCACTGCCTGACTTCATTAAGGTTAGGAAATGGGCTTTTTTCCATTTACTAAATTCTTTCTATTTTTAAATATGAAGACCCAGGTTTCCTCTCACTCATTCCCTTTTTCCCTCTCTCTCTCCCTCCCTCCCACCCACCCCTCCCCCTTTCCCATTCCCCCCTCCTTCCCTCTTCCACAGCAGGTCACAAATGCCTATGGTAGTAGTACATTTTCCTACTCACACAGAGATGGCCACAGTTTGCTTTTGAAGCCTCAAAATGTTCAGATATTGAGTGCTCCATCCTGCTCCAAGACCAAGATTTTCTTTTTTCTGATGTATGTGGGCTTCAGCCTATCAGATGATCCCTTTCCATCTTTCATTTGACTTCACTATACTTTCTCCCTTGCAAAGACTCTTTCCACTACCGAGAAACTGCAGAAAACCTCCCACCTCACTCTCCCCCAGATCACCCCTTTGAAAATTTCAAGACTAAAACATTATGCAATATAAAAGCACATGCCCACCCCACATCATCCCATCCTTGGAAGCCTAGTAAGGTAGGGTAATGTGATTATATGGATTAGAAAACCGAGGTATGGACAAGATGTTCCAACAAGTTTACGCTACGAGTATGATGATCTTAGGGTTTACTTGCATCCAGTGTTATGCTAGATGCCATGGAAAACTGAAGACTATGACAATAGGCCTTGCCCTTAGGATAATAGTTCTCTAACTAGGGAAAAAAACACACAAAAGAACTTCCAGGTGAAACTTCTTTTTCATTCAACCAACTAATATTTAGCGAGTACCTCCTATGTGTCTAGCCCTGTTATAGGCACTTGGGACGCAATGGTGAACAAACAGATAAAATCTCTGCCCTTGTGGAGCATCCATTTTAATGGGAACACATTTAAAAAGCAAACAAATAAATCATCACTACTTTTATTAATAATGACAAGAAGGAAGGAAACAAGGGGTTGGGATGGTGAGTAACAGAGAACTACTTCAGCTAGGACAGTCAGGAAAGGCTCCTCTGCAGAAGTGACATTTGAGCTGAGAACTGAATGGTCTGAGGATAATCCACACTTTCTGCTTCAGACAGAGAAATCACACAGGCAGAAGGAACTTGGAAGGCTTTCAGAAGGAGGTAGGGTTTGTTTGGGTAAAGTGCATGGCACAGAGTTTATGGGTTGGGAAAATCAGGAGATTATTGTAGCTAGAAGTAGAATGTATATGGCAGAGAATGGAGAAAGATATGTAGGTGGGGCCAAATTATAGTAAGGGTCATGAAGTGTGATTTGGACTTGATCCAGTAGGCAATGGGAAGCTGCTGTCAGTTCTTGAGCAAGGAAATGAAGACAGAAAGAAATAAAGAAAAGGTCCTGCCCTGACTGGTGTGGCTCAGTGGGTTGAGTGCCATCCTGCAAACCAAAGGGTTGCTGGTTCAATTCCCAGTCAGGGCACATGTCTGGGTTGTGAGCCAGGGCCCCAGTGGAGGGCGCACAATAGGCAACCAATCAACATATCACACATCAATACATATCACATATCAAAGTTTCTCTCCCTCTCTCCCTCCCTTCCCCTATTTGAAAATAAATAAATAAAATATTTAAAAATAAAAAAAGAAAGAAAACATCCTGGCAACTTTTGGTAAACACAATCCCTCCTTCTGCTCAACACATGTGGCTCTCCTAGGAAACATGGTTATGACCATGACCTCAAATCCTAGCTTTGCCACTTACTGACTCTGAACTTGGACAAGTTACTTAATTCCTCTGTTCCTCAGTTTCATCCAATGTAGAATGGGGATATTAAATGAGTTAATCATTGCAAAGTGCTTAGAACAGTGTATGATACTTCATTAGTACTCAATAAACTTTTATTACCATTATCCAAAGATGAAACTGGTATGAAGAGGTACAGACTAGATACTGCCATGAACCTTGAGTTATTCTGGTCACAGTTTGATCAGCTGTGAATATTGACAGGGCTCAGGACTCCATATAACAAAAATAAAGATGGGTATTCTTCCCTAATACTCTTCCATTAGCCTTTTAAAATCCCCACTCTTCTTTAGTTGCAATCCAGAGACACAAGCATTTTTAACTGAATTAAGGTATCTTCTTATCTGGCTTTTTAAAAAAGATTTTGAACATTAAGTCATTGGCCATTGTCACTTAGTATAAAGCAGAGCTTTGAGGGAATGGAAAACAGGACGGTGTATCAGTTTTCTATTGCTGTGTAACAAATGATCCCAAAGCTTAGCCATTTAAAACAATAAACATTTCTCATCTTACAATTTACGTGGATCAGGAGTCTCAGTGCATCTTAGCTAGGCAGTTCTGGCTCAAGGCTGCTCATTAGGGTGTGGTCAAGCTGTGGGTCAGGCCTATAGTATCTGAAGATTTAATTGTGGCTGAAGGATCTGCCACCAAACTCACTCATGTGGTTGTCGGCAGGCTTCAAGAGTTTCGGTTCCTTTCCATGCCATGTGGGACTCTCCATTAGGACTGCTTACAACATGGCAGCTTGCTTATTCTATTATGATCGATCAGAGAGTGAGAGAATGTGCATGTGTAACCAAAGGCAAGGCAGCACAAAGCAGAAGCTGCAGTCTTTTTATAACCTTACTTTGGAAGTTATACTCCAGTACTTCTGCCACATTCTATTTATTACAAGTGAGCCATTAGGTTCAGTAAAGCTCAGTGGGAGGGGAGAGAAAAAGGTGTGAATATCAGAAAGTAGAGATTATTGGGGCCATTTTAGGGGTTGTTTACCACATATGGGTAAGGATTGATGGTAGGAGGTAGAAAAACCCTAGTAAAGAGGAAACTTGAAATACTCTGAGTAATCAGGGTTACTATAGTTATTGGACTTAGTGGCAGCTGAAGATAATGGGTACCAAATAGCAAACAGAGCAACCAAACTTATGGTGGGTGATAACCAGGAGGTGTTTGACCCACATCTGAAGTTACCAAATATCCTGGGACCTTCTTCTCTGATCCAGACCAAAATTTGTGCAGAGATATCAGCTTCCCCCACCCTTGCTCACAAAGCCCAGCCCTGTGGGCAGGACCAGAGAGAGAGGAGGGAGCTGGAGTGAGGCTCTGGAAGCCGAGTGGCAACAGAAGCAAGAGAGGGGAATGCAGGTTCAGCAACTGCATTTGTTTGCACTTGGGAAAGTTGTTAATTTTAGCTTCACACTAGGGGCTGAAGCAGGAAGGTTTGTCATTTCTGCTGATCCAGCCCTTGGCTGCCTCCCACAGGCCACTGCTGCCTTGTCAGCTCCAAGCCGCTGTTTGCAGTGTCGTAAGTTTGGCTAACAGTAAAAAAGGGCAGTGGGTTCTGTTGGATCTGATAGGTCTGAGGCCTTGAGTAGGGGCCCAACTAGCTCTGAGAAAAACAGTGCTGTGGGCTAGCAACTGCCTGCTGGTACCTCCTCCTCCCGCTTCTGTGTTCCCATCCTGGTTCTACCACTTGGTGATTTTGTGACCTAGGGAAAGTAGCTTTATTTCTCAGTTTCTCCATTTCATCCTTTGCAAAATGGAGATGAATAGTCCCTAACTTAAAGGGTTGTTGTGAGGAATTGTGAGCTCATGTAGGGAAAACACCAAAAAATGGTAGCTGTTATTACTTATATATCCAGCTCTGATTCAGGGCACCCAACCCAAATGAGGCAGGTCTCTCTCACCACAGGACTCCGCTTTTCAAACCAATCAGAAAACCTCTCTGAGACTAAATATCTTCCTTTGCTGAGGGCTTTACCTGGATTTACATGGGTTAAGCAGTCTAATGATGTCCACCTTACATAAGAAGAAACATGAGGGTCAAAATGGTGAAGTGACTTGCTCAGGGACCACAGCAAATAATAAGTGGAAGAATGGGGACCATAACCCAGATCTGTCATAGTTCCAAATGTGCCATTTCTCTATCTATCCACAATTGGTTGACCCTGAGCATGATTTTGGGATCTGATTGGTAGACAGTGGAGCCACAGGTTGTTTACAAAGGTCTTTGGGTCCAGATCATACAACATCTTGGACCCCACAAACTTGATTTTGTAGTAGAACTCTACTACACCTTCATGTGGTTGAGGCAGGCATATACGCTCTAATTTGTGTAATGAAACTCCTACCCTCACCACCAAAACACACACACACACACACACACACACACACACACACACACACACTTTTCTACCAAATTGCTACTTTCCTTTTGAACACATTTCTGACATCAAAGGAGCAGCCCTGGCTTGTGTGGCTCAGTGGATTGAGTGCTGACCTGCAAACTACAAGGTCGCTGGTTAGATTCCATCAGGGCACACGCATGCATGGGTTGCCCACTAGGTCCCCAGTTGGGGGTGTGCAGGAGTCAGCCTATTGATGTTTCTCTCGCACATCGATGCTTCTCTCCCTCCTTTTCTCTCTCTCATCTCCTCTCTCTGAAAATAAATAAATAAAAATCTTTTTTAAAAAGAAAGAAACAGGGAGCAGATGTGCGTATTGGCAAACCTGTTCAAAATGCTAAGCTCTGAGAGCACAGTCATCCTCCCAAAGATGCAGATACCCTCTCCTCCTCATCAGGGGAAACCTTGGTCTGATTCCTGTGATGGGAAGTGAGGATCTGGCCTTGCCACAACTTGCTGTGGCTTTGCATCTTACAGTAGACTCACCTTCTTTATTTACAATAGCTGCAGAGAGAGGAGAGCTTGAAACCCTTGGGGTTTGAGACAAGGAATTAGGAATTGAGAAGATTCCAGAATTAAGGCTTGGGCTGGAGAGAAGAAGGCAAGGTGAAAAATATATAGATTTGGGAGGTCAAAAGAGGACAAACAAGAAGAAATACAAGGATTGAGAGAAAGGCTAAGGGGAAGGGAAAAGGAAATCAAGGAAGAGAGGAGTTTGAGAGACTTGAAGGAATGGAGGGACGATAAGGAGGACAAACTCAGATTGCAAAATGCAAAAAGATTCTGAAAGAGTGGCTTCCAGAATTGTCATACAGGGAGAGCATAAGGGCAACAATGTCCTTGGTTGAGGGTTTTGGAGATTTGTCTCAAAGCTGCCTTTGCACAAGGTTTGTACTTAGGCTGCATATTTCTTGGGGATAGCTTGCAGGGGGGCAGATGCTGGTTATAGATTAATGGTTTCTCCCCACCTACCCCTTGGCACTGCTGCCACTAATGAGCAACACTTATAAAGTGCCTACTGTGTGCCAGAGGCGATGAGACTGTAGAAAATAAAACAGCAAGAAGTACAGAAAAGGAAAAAAAAACAAAGGGTTGATGAAGGCTGCAACAAGTTAAACTGTCCTTAAGTGGGCAGGAGAACAGGGTTGCTGATGGAGGCTTTTTTTAAAGGATTTTACTTATTTATTTTTAGGGAGTGAGGAAGGGAGGGAAAAAGAGAGGGAGAGAAACATCAGTGTGAGAGAGAAATATCAATTGATTGCCTCTTGTACACACCTAACCCCACCGGGGACTGAACCAACAACCCAGGCATGTGCCCTGACCAGGAACCAAACTGGTAACCTTTTGCTTTGCAGGACAATACCCAACCAACTGAGCCACACCAGTTAGGGCTAATGGAGGCTTTCTGCTTAACAACCTCTGGAGGACAAGTTGGCTAAATGAACACCTGGTATGGGAGACTTCCAAAAGTGAATGGGTGTATATTC
>PVJD01015663.1:0-24023 GCA_004026545.1 Mormoops blainvillei
CCCCAGGGTTCAGGGCCCAGGAACTTTAGCACCCATCAGTCCAGAAGGAGGGGAGGATCTGAGAGACTGGGATTTCCACACACTCTCCTTTTGGGGCTCCCCTTAGAATTCCTCTTGTGGCAAAAGCAGATGGGAGGGTTTGTCCCTCCCAACCAATCATCTTCCTGGTTTTTTGCTCCAGAATGAGTGCCTTTTTTGGGGGGGTGTTTTGCACACACCACCCTGTTTGCTGGGGTGACGCATGAATGCACTGTCTTTGGCACTTCTTCACCCTCCCTATTTCTGAGCAGGCATTCCCTCCATTACTGTTATCCCCTTTAATACTCTGGACACTTGTAATCTTACAAGGTCAAGTGGGCGGAGGTCTTGTTCTTCTGTAACTACTTCCCGCAGACTAAGGAATTAGTTCTACCTATCCTCTGATCCAGAAGTCCCTAACAAAGGGTGTCTGGAGTGGAGAGAAGCCTTCACGTGAGGGAGAAGGGTCTTGCAAAGTCCAGGTCTGTTATTTGTCCCTGGAAAAATGGCATGCACTATGTCCAAAGGATGGCATTACTGGGCAAGTTAGCATCTTTGTTGTGTTCTGAAGGTGACAAATTTGGCAAGAGGGTTAGAAGGCACAATCAAAACATAATAACTAAATAACAAAGATAGTGAATAATTCTACAGTGTCCCTTATTAAGAGAAAATAATGGGTTCATTGGAGGAAGGTGTGCAAGACATGTCGCACCTGTCTAAAGCCTTACTATCTACCATATGCAGCTTAAATTAGGCTTATGGGTATATCCTGAGATTCCCCCTTTAACATTTCTGGACCCTTTCTGTTCAAACTATTAAGTCAGAAAATAACAGTTTTAAAGCAAAGCCGTCAGGCTATCCCATGCTTCACCAACTCAACAGTTTACTTCAACCAAATTGTTGAGTCCCTGGAGACAGCGATGCACGTGAGCTTCTCAGGTGGGGCCTACACCTTTTCTGAGTCCACAGTACTGTCTCCTGAGAAGATGTTCAGTTGCAAGACCCTTGCTGGAATGATAGTAAGCAGTGACAGTTTGATATCATCAGGTGAAGCCAATCCAACTCTCAAGTGAAAACAAACTTTGAAGACAGCTGCACTGGAATTCAATGATCATGACTGAGCATTGTGATTTTCCTTAAAACATGATTCCTCTCTCTAAGATCACCCTCACTGGTCTCAAAACAAAAACAAAAAACTGCCAGTTTTCAATTTTGCCTCATTGTTTGCATAAAAACAACAAGAGCAGTGCTGATCACGTAGGTTTTTTAAAGTCTGCTTTACTGGAACTTCCACCAGGAACCTTCGGATCGACCCTTAGACAGCCCTTCAGGGCATAGAAGCCATGCCCCACAACTGCCATTGGCTTTACCTGCAGTACCTGTATTTCTCAAGTCCTTGAGGTTCTCATTGTGTCTTAAGGTATCTCCTTGCCATATTTCAAGAAAGCAACCTTTGCTTCCCTGGAAACACTGCCATGAACCACATGACCAAACAAGGTACCAGGCCATTTCTCCAGTGGAATTTTGTTAGCTTCAAAAATAAATTTCAGCTCCTCAAGGCTTTCTGGTAACAACCAGAGTCCAGGCCTGCCTCCTTCAATCATAACATTCCAATCAAAGTCTTGGTTATTAAAACCATAATTTGAAGCTGGTCTTACTGGTTTCATGCAAAGGAAATTTTATGTCCTTACTCATTAAGAATGCCAAGTTCTAGAGGGATTAGGTTGGGAGAAGAATACAAAGCAAAGAGGAAAAATCTTGTCATTCCTATGTCCACCAAAATTGCACTTCCATTACTTTACTTCCTAACCTAATGTAGAGTTTTAACCCTTAGGAACCTCAATTTCTTTATAAGACAAACAAACAAACAAACAAACAAACAACCCAAAGTAAAGAACAGATTACAAATAATAAACATAAAAAATAAGAGGGGACTAAAACTAGCCTTAGAATCCTGTCTCCTACAAACTGGTCTCACTAACTGGTCACGAAGATGACCTTTCGCAGACCCCAGATAGTACAAAGCCCCAGTGATAGACATTCTCTCAACTCAGCCAGCTTTAACTGGCACCAGATGGCCTTTCCTATGACCCAAATACCATGAAGCCCCAAACAGCAGAGGTATGTTCTCACCCCAGCTGGATTCTACCTTGCACCAATGGTACGAAGCCCCAATGGTAGAGACATCCTCTTGCTTACCAGTGTATCCATTGGGCTGGCAGAGACCAGACCTTTCACCAACCAGCCTCATGACAGGGAAATGTTCTGTCATCCCAGCCAGCTCTAACTGTCACCAGATGACGTTTCTTAGGTCCAAGTGTCGCAAAGCCCCAAATGGCAGAGACATGTTCTCATGCCAACCAGTACTGCAAACAACCTTTAGGAGGTCCAAATCACATGAAGCCCCAAATGGCAGAGAATGAGGATTTCCAGTGTAAACAAAACAATAAAGTTCCCTGAGTCCCCAAAAGATCAGAAAGCAAGAAACAAAAGAAAACTTAAAGCAAATAATAACTCCACCCAATCACTGAGATTTCTTTCCTTTCAAAAAAAATTCACACCCTTCTATGCCCTCTTCAGCCTTCACAAACCCCACCCTTTTTTTAGCTTTCTATATGTCCTACAACTTTATACACACCTTCTGCAACCTTTGTAGACCTTCTTGCTCACTCAGGAATAACCATAACTCACTTTCAGTCCTTGTCCTTTTTAACAGTGAAAGAGACCACACTCAAACTCAGTATCTGACATCTAAAAATCCCCAAGTCTGCGAACACATAAATAAAGTAAAGGAACATTGTCATTTTGCATTGGGCCTGCTATCTTCTTCTGAAATAGAAATTTCAAATCTCTTTCCAGAGTGCAGGTACAGCTTTCCTTTTCGGCATCAACCACAGCAGCATGGTTCAAATTCTCAGGCAGTGCCCATTTGATTCATATGGTAGATCCAAGGTTTAATTCCCATGAGCTTCAGAGAAGAATGTGTTGTCAGTAGGACATCATAGGGACAAGTCCATTGCTTGGCTAACTGCTGTTAAGGTATCTGAGTCTTCCAAGTGTTTAGTAAGAGACTGTCCCCCAGTTGGAACAGGCATAAGTGCTTGTCAGGTGGGTAGGCAGACCTGCAGTGAGCAAACTTGTGTAGAATGTTTAGTATTTGCCCTAAATATTGTACATATTGCTTAATTTTCCACTCATGCTCTAAATCGAGGGAGAGCGTTCCCAGAACTGAGCTTTGGAGGGGTCTCCCATAAACTATTTCATAAGGGCTCAACTTAAGCTCACTTCTGGGTGCTACCCTCATCCAGAGCAAAGCAATGGGAAGTGCCTGGTCCCATTTCAAATTCATTTCCTGACATATTTTTGCCAGGGTCTTTATTGTATGATTTATTTTCTCAGTTTTCCCCCGAGATTGAGGTCTCTAAGATGTGTGTATTTTCCACGTTATTTGCAGTGCCTGTCTAACCTTCTGGGAGATCTCCAAAGTGAATGATGTTCCATTGTCACTCTGAATACTGTGAGGAAGACCAAACCTAGGAATTATTTCTTTAAGCAGAAGTTTCACTACCTCAGTCTCCTTTTCAATTTTAGTGGGGTATGCCTCTAACCATCCAGAAAAAAGTTTCCATAAAAACAAATAAAATTTCGAAATTCCCTCTGATTTTAGGTATTTGCATAAAGCCTATTTACCAGTCCTTAAATGGGCATAACCCTTTATATTGTACTCCCTTTTTCTCTCAGGCGTGTTCAGTCTTAGGATTTTATTTTTGGCACATATTTGTCAGGCTTGGAATATCCTCTGAACAGTCATTCACAAACTGGGGCCCTTCAAATGTGGCCTAATCAGGTCCATCAAAGCATCCCTTCCATAATGTGTCCCCTCATATAGGTGTTTGAGGATGGGATATACTAGAGCCTTGGGAAGTAAGATCATACCATGGGTGTTGATCTTCCACCCATGGGGTCAATGTTAGTGAATCCCCATGCATGGGCCTATTCCTCATCTCATTCCACGTGATGGGATTTAAATTTTGACAAGTCCAAGCAGGGGATCAATACCCCTAAATGTGGCGGCCCTCCACCTGCTTGTCTTGCTGATTTATCAGCAGTTTGTTTTCTCTGGCTGGTTTGGGAACAGTCCCTTCTGTGTCATGGGCAATGCATTATTGCAACCTGGTCCGGTAGATTCACTGACTCTAGCAATTGTAAAATATCCTCTGCATATTTAACACCTTTGTTCCCCAAGGTTAAGACTCCTCTCTCCTTCCATATTGCTCCATGGGCATGGCCTACCATGAGGACATATTTGGAGTCTGTGTAGATGTTAACCTTCTTTTCCCTGGGACAGTACTAAGGTTCTTGTGAGGGCTATCAGTTCAACCTTTTCTGCTGAGGTTCCCAGCACAAGGGCTTGGGCTTCTATTACCTTGTCTACAGTGACTACCACATACCCAGCATGTTGTTGTCTGTTGTCCATGAAGCTGTTCCAATTTGTGTACAGCTTCCAGTCTAGTGATGTCAATGGTCATTCCAGTAGATCTGGTCTGCTAGAATAACCTTGGTCAATAATTTTAAAGCAGTCATGATGACAGGCTGAGTTTCCCTCCATGTCTGGGAGCAGAGTGGCTGGATTCAAAGTTGTGGTAGTCTGTAAGATAATATTTGGGTTGCCCAACAGAATGACCTAGTATTTCCCCATATGTCTTATTGTCAACCAATGCCTCCTTTCTGTTCCAACAGAGTCAGGACCTGTTATGGTACCAACACTGCACTGGGTTGTCCCAAAGTGAATTTCTCAGCTTCTGTAAGATGCCACAGGTAGTTGCCACTGCTTGAAGATGTGATGGCCATACCTTTATCATGTGATCCAACTTCTTGGAAAGATAGGCTATGGTCCCTGGAATGTCTCCCAGAGTCTGGATTAGTAAGGCCAATCAAATCTCTTGCCTTTCATGAATGTCAGTTTGAAAGGGTTTTGTGAATTGTGCAATCATAGCATGAGAGCTGAAACCAGGTTTTCCTTCAGGGTATCAAGTGCTACCTGACAATCCCTTATCCATTTGAAGGGTTCAGAGTCCAGTCCTTTCAACAAATCATACAGTGGTTTTGCTATGAGTCCAGTGTTTGGAATCCAAATTTGGTAGGACCCTGTAATCCCTAAGAACCCATGAATCTCCCTTCCATTTTCTGGTTTTTTAATGTAGCAATAGCTTGCTTTCTATCTACCATCAAGCTCCTTGTACCCCTTTTCAGTTGAAATCCCTGGTTTGCCACTTCCTGTTTGCAAACCTGGGCCTTATGAGGTGACACTGTATATCACCTTTTTGTTAAATGATTGAGAACTGTGATAGTTTAGAGCAAACAGTTCTCATAGGTGCTGCTCATATTGCCTCATCTACATATTGCAAGTAACTCCTGATTTCAATGGAATATCCCTTAACTCTTTTGCCAACACTTCCCCAAATATATTTGGGAGTTCTTAAATCCTTGTGGCAGCAGAGTCTGGCAGCATTGGAGTGTGGCTTTTGTTTCTGGGTCCTGCCATTCAAAGGTGAACAGTAACTGAGCCTGTTCATCTATTGGGATGTAGAAAAAGGCATCCTTCAAGCCTAGGACTGAAAACCATTTGTTGTCTCCATGCACCATTGTCAACAGAGTATAGCGGTTGGACACCGTAGCATGAATATCCTGGACAATGTCATTTACAGCTCTAAGACCCTGTACAAATCGACATTTGTGAGAGTGAGGCTTTTTGACTGGAAAAATGGGAGTGTTAAAAGGAGACTATCAAGACCAAATTAGTCCCAGTTTTAAGAATTTCTACAATACTGGCTGAGTCCTCTCTAAAGCCTCCTTTTTGAGTGTACTGTTTCTTCTGTGGGATCTGTGCCCCATCTTTTAGATTAACTTTTATGGGTTGGGTGTTAACTGCTTTACCTGGCGTTCCATCAGCCAAAATGGTTCAGTCAGCCTGCTCATAGATCTCAGATGGGAAGGTTTACCCCTTGGACCTTTTGGGCAAGTCAGGAGTGACTGGAGCTGGAGAGTGTTCCAGTGGGACCTATATACATAGTTGATGCTTCTCAGGAGAAAAATATACTTGGACATGCACTTTGCAAAGTAAATCTCAGCCCAGCAATAGAATAGGGCAGTCTGACATGTAGAGAAAATCGTGTATGATCTTTTGATCCCCAAGCTGGCATTCTAGGGGGTAAAGGAATGCCTGTTTTTGTGATTGGACACTTCAGTGATTGTTACTATATCTCCACTTTCCTTGGTTACCCTAGTGTTCAGCATTGATTATGTAGCTTCTGCATCTACAAGGAAATCAATTGGCTTGTTCTCCACCATCAACTGTACCCTGGGCTCCTGTGGGGAAATAGCAGTAGGTTGGGAGATGTCCAAGGGAGCTCCTGGCATCCTCATTATGTCATTAGACTCCCCTCACATTTTTGGCATTTCTAGGCGAGGGTTTCCAACCCCAGTTTCCCTTTTGAATTTTGGGCACTCCTATCTCCAATTGCCTCCTTATTGTAATAGGCACATTGATTGGCATCTATTGGGCCTCTCCTTTTCTCTTTAGGGGCCCACGTCTTCTTATGGTCTTGCCACCGTCTTTCTAAGAACACCATGGCCTGCTTTATCTTCCTTGCTTCCTGGGTGTTGTATATTTTAAAAGCTATGTCTACCAGCTAAGAGGAATTCATTCCCAGTGCCCCATCTAAACTTTGGAGTTTCTTTCTGGCATCTGGGGTACTTTGCCCAAGGAAAGTCATGTTCACCATCTGCACATTCTCTGGTGCCTGTGGAGCAGCATCAGAGTGTTTTATAGGCCTGATAGAGCCTATTAAAATTCAGAAGGGCCCTCATCTGGCTTTTGCTGAAGGGTCCACATTTTATTCAGGCTCTTTTGCTTGGGCACCCATTTCTTAAGCCCTTCCAGTATGCACTTTTTGTCATGTTCCAGGAAGGCTAGGCCCCCGCTTTTTGGTTCTAGTCAGGCTCTGTCAAGGGAATTGCCCCAGCTGGGTTGGAGGTCCCACTGGAATTCTCTTGGTGGACACATTGCACCTCTTCATTAGCCTTATTTATAACCAAGCATCTCTCATCTGCAGTTAATAAGCCATTTAGGAGAGCCTGTATATCTGCCCATGTTGGGTGATGAGTGGCAAAAATGGAGGCAATAAGATCTGCCATTCCCTGAGGATCATCCCTATATGAGGGGTTGGAATTCTTCCAATTCAGTTAAGTCAGAAGTAGAAAATGGAGTATGGGCCCAAAAGTAGCTAGTGGGCTGGCCTTCCTGATTTACTCAACCTATGGGATATTGCCTCAAAGGAAACTGCCTTGCTCTGGATAGGGAAGTTCCCTGGCCAAATTGGGTGCCCTGACAGGTATTCAAGGGAGAGACCCATCCTTCATCATACGGGCATGGGGCTGTTGCCTCTTTGGGCTCAATTTCAGGGGTAGCTGATGGTGGGGATGACAATGGAAGAGGTCCTCCTGCTATGAACCTTATATCCCTTTAGTTCAGGGCATTAATAAGGTCTGTTTACTCATTCTCCTTTTCTTCCTGTGTACTATCAGGAAGAGATTTCAAGGCCCCTTGCCTTCTCTGCACCATTAAGTGGACCTCTCTGGTGAAATCCTATTACACAATGACATAAATGCCTTGACATAACAGATTTCATACCATTTACGCAACTGTTGATAATACTGTTCCAGTTGCATAATAGTATAGTAATATAGGGAGCCACCAATGGGCCACCTTTCCCCACAATCCAAACATATGTTGGCCACACAGTATTACAGTAATAAGCCAATACTTCCTTGGACATTAGATGATGGCTGTATGGACCCCAGTTGGTTAAAATTCTATCCTGTGGGCTCCCTCCAGGAACCAAACCAGAGCGACCCCTACTGGCCCAGATCACAATAGGCCCAACCCTATGGCCAAAGAAGCCACAGAACCTGGGAACATACAGAGAAAACTGGCATTCATTACTCCATTATTATAACAAATACTCACAAGTGTTTCTATCAATCAGTCTCACAATCAGTGAACTCAAGAAATGGCCTCCCCCAAAATGACCAGTTCTTACCCAGACCCCTGTTCACAGCCCTAAATCTCAGGTGATCCCTTCCTCCTTCCCAGAGTCTATTCCCTTCCTGGACCCATTTCCTTTCCACCTGCCAGGCATGTTTAAGTGGCTGATGCCCAAAGTGGGTGTTCTGAGGAACGCCCAGCAACAGGGAAGCCCTGCAGTCCTACTCTCTAGGGGAACTGACCTGCCAATAACAGCTAGGGCCCCATGTTGGGCACCACTACTGTATCCAAACAATCAGTGGGGTCCCACTGCCTGCTGCCCATAGGCAATAAATCTAGAGACAGAGTCTGGTAGAAAGGAAACTGGAATGTGTGTGACTATCTATCTATCTATCTATCACCTATCTATCTATCTATCTATCTATCTATCTATCTATCTATCTATCTATCTATCATCATCATCTATCTACCTATCATCATCTATCTATCTATCATCATCGATATATATAGATATAGATCTATCTAATCTATCATCTATCTATCTATAATCTATCTAATTTATCTATCATCTATCTATCTATCTATCTACCTATCTATCATCTATCCATCTATCTATCGTCTATCTATTTATATAAGATTACTTGATGCCCACCCCTGCCTCCATCACCAGAGGAGAGAACAGGGTGCCGGCAGGTGGCTGCCACAGTGGTTGCCTGTGGATTTGAATCCAGGGGAGAAGCACAGGGCTTGCTTGGCTGTGCCACCTCTCAGGATCTGCTGGCCTTAATCTCCTCTCCCCATGATGTTGCCCCCTTTTTAGCACCAGCAGTGCTCCTAGTCAGGCCCTGAGTGCTCAGGCCCTGACCCTCCCTGGCCTGCACAGGCATGGGACACTGGTAGACAGCAGCCACTGTGACTTCCCACCTGGGGGAGGGGCACAAGGCTTGTTGGGCTGTGCCTCCCTGAGCCCACCACCCTAGCCTCCTCCCTTCCCCTCTTACCAGAGCTTGCTGTGCTCCACACCTTCCCTGGAGCTCTCAAGGAGGGGCCCCAGCAAGCACTAGCAGGCCACCCAGTCCCCAAAGCCCAGCATCCAGGAACCCCAGCTCCTGTGGGTTAAGAAGGAGGGGAGAATCTGAGATATGAGCATTTCCATGCACTCTCCTTTTAAAGGCTCCCCCAGAATCCCCCACATGAAGGAAGAAGATGGGAGGATATGTCCAATCTTCTTCCTGGTTTTTGGCACCAGCCTTGCACATCTTTTTTTGTCTCATGCTCATGTCATCCCAGTTGCCCAGGGCATGCATTAAACATCTTTGGTGCTTCTCCACCCCTCCCCATTTCTAGGGGTGAGTTCCCACTATTACAGAATTGCTGGGTCAAAAGATAGTTCCATTTTTAATTTTTTAAGGAAATTCCATACTGTTTTTCACAGTGGCTGCACCAGTCTGCATTCCCACCAGCTGTGCACTAGGGTTCCCTTTTCTCCACATCCTCACCTGCACTTCTTGTTTGTTGATTTAATAATGATAGTCACTCTGACAGGTGTGAGGTGATATCTCATTGTGCTTTTATTTGCATCTCTCTGATGGCTAGTGATGTTGAGCATTTTTTCATATGTCTGTGGGCCATCTGTATGTCCTCTTTGGAGAAGTGTCTGTTCACGTCCTTTGCCCATTTTTAAAATTGGATTGTTTGCCTTTCTGGTATTGAGTCATGTGAGCTCTTTATATATTTTTAGAGATTAAACCCTTCTCCGATGTATCATTGGCATGTATGTTCTCCCATACAGTTGGTTTCCTTTTCATTTTGATTATGGTTTCTTTGGCCATTCAGAAACTTTTTAATTTGATATAGTCCCATTTATTTATTTTTTTCTTTATTTCCCTTGCCCTAGGGGATATATCAGCAAAAATATTGCTACATGAGATATCTGAAATTTTACTGCCTGTGTTTTCCACTAGAACTTTTATGGTATTATGACTTATATTTAAGTCTTTTATCCATTTGGAGTTTATTTTACTGTATGGTATAAGTTGGTGGTCTAGTTTCATTTTTTTGCATGTACTAGTCCAGTTCTCACAACACCATTTATTGAAGAGGCTGTTTTTACTTCATTGTATGTTCATGCCCCCTACCTCAAATATTAATTGATGAAAGGGACATGGGTTTATTTCTGGGTTCTCTGTTCTGTTCCATTGATCTAGATGTCTCTTTTTATGCCAGCATCAGTGTTTTGATACAATGGCCTTGTGGTATAGTTTGATATCAGGTATTGTGAGCCCTCCAACTTTGTTTTTCTTCCTCAAGATTGCTGAGGCTATTTGGGGTCTTTTTTGGTTCCATATACATTTTTGAAATATTTGTTCTATATCTGTGACATATGCCATTGGTATTTTAATAGAAATTGCATTGAATCTATAGATTGCTTTGGATAGTATGCCAAGAGCATGTTATAGTTAAGAATGCTAGTTGGCATGATTGTCCTTAGGAGAGTGGTGTTGTGCTTAGTGCATTTGGTTGAGTCTTACTAGTAGCAACTGCCCTGAACACTAGTGATTCTAATAGGTTACTGGTAGGGAAGAGTGATATTCAGTACACAAAAAGCACCAAACACTCAAATCTCTAGGGTATTTATAGCTATGTTAGCTAGTACTGGTTTCCATGTTCCAGCCCTAAATTATTACAATTCTTCCTTATCCCTTACTATGTACTAACTATATGACCTGTGTCCTGAAGATCACAGTGGATACCAACCCTGCTAATAGTGTACTACAAGGTGAGTAGAAACAACATGTGAATGAAGAGTGGTGACCAGATTTCAGTAGTTGAAAACCATTCAAAGCAGAGAGCCTCCTTTTATCTATGCACATTGAATTCTCCAGTTGGAAAGTTCAGGCCTATCTTGCAAGACAAAATGAACAGGTACCCAGAGGAACATGATGGTTTGTTGAATGATGGGCCAGGGTTATATGCTTGAAGTGCCTCTGACGGGAGCTAGGCTCTAAAAGTCCTGAAGGAGGGAGACCAAGACCTTGAGAATGAAAGGAGAGAAACTCCAAGACAACCACTTACCTGAAAGAAAATTTTACCTTCTAGGCTCAAAAAAACTATTGTTAGTCTTGGTCCCTGAGCCACTATGCCAAGACAGATTTGTAAGACCCATTTGGTAGATTTAGGATTCTCAAGTACAAGGATGGGAGCCAGTGGTTGGAAATTATTATAGTTACCCTGGATTCTCTTTGTACCTTAGAATCTGAGACATCTCTTTTTGGGTTGTTCATTGCTGAAAAGAGGATAACTCTCCCAGAAAAGAGGTATATCTAATGATCTAATCTCCTCCCATAATCATAATAACAGTAGCTAACATTTAATGAGCTACTCATTATGTGCCAGCCACTATGCTTAGTGTTGTTGGATATGGACTCCTCATAACAAGCCTGTGAGGTGGGTAGGGTACTCCTATTCCTGTCTTCACTGGGAGAATTTCCAGGTTAGCTAGCTTGATAAGGGGAGTTGGAAAGTACAATAACTGCCTGCAGTACCAAAATTAAGATTCATTAAAAAATAAATGCATATGCTGGCTGTATTTGGGGGATATTCTTTAAACAGCTTCTTGTGATTGATGGATTCTATGTAGAAAAAGATTTGTTGACACCCGGGATCATGCACATTGTACAAAGGGAAGTGTGTCAATATACTGAAATTCAATTTTGCCAGAGACACCGGTCGAATTCACTCTGCCCACATTTATAGGTGGCACTCCCACCTCCTTTTAGTTTTACTTCCCCTTCCCTCTGGGCTGATAAAGTATGCATGCCTCATAAACACACATGCCATAAAGAAATGTGGATGATCCAATTTTCTCGATCCCTTGGTTCATTGAATTACAGTCACCTACCTGATAACACTCTTCTTTAGGATATATTTGCTGTATCCCTGGTGTCCATGATATTTTTTGGCAAATTGGAGGAATATAGATGGGTAAAGAGTGGCCAGAGAAAACCCAGGGAAGACATAGATCATGTGCCACATAAAGACATTTTGATCAACTATGGACTGCATATACAATAGTGGTCCCATAATATTATAATGGGTTATAAGCAAAAAGTTTGTTTGTGATGTTGAAAGGAAAGGCTGGACCCTACTAAGATGTTGAATTTACTGGTAGTTTTGGGTGGTTTAAATAGATGAAGAGGCTCAGCGTGCTTTCTACCCACTGTGTTCTTGTACCAGGCTGGGGCCTGGAGTTGGCCAGGGGGAGAAAGGGAGCCTGGAAGCACATCATCACCCCTACCTTCCCAAGCTTGTTTCCCCCCACCTCTCTTCCCCCTCTTCCTTTTATTATTTCTTGTCTCAAGCTTTATCTATCTGGGTTTCTTTTGATATCTTCTCTCCCTTTCTCTCCCCTTCCCTTTCTTCCCTCTCTCCCTTCCTCCCCTGCTCCTTTTGATGTCCCTTCTCCCTCAGAGAGTGCTTTCCTCCATAGCCTTCTCCTAACTCTCCACAATGTATGTGTGCATGCATGTGTGCACACACACTTTATGTTTTATATTTTTACTGTACCTCTTCTATGTTTAGCTATGTTTAGATACACAAATACTGCTATGTTACAACTGCTTACAGAATTCCATACAATAACATGCTATACAGGGTATAGCCTGGGAGTAATAGGCTTCATAATAGGTATATAGTGGGGTATACCACCTAGGTTTGTGTAAGTACACTCTATGATGTTTTCACAATGACAAATTGCCCAACCACACATTTATCAGAATGTATTCCCATCATCTTCATTAAGCAATGAAGGACTGTATTTGGACAGGCAAGAGAGAGCCCTGGCTCAGGCACACAGAAGATCTGGATTTTAGGAGCAGCTCTGCCAGTGATCAGCTGTAAAGACTTGGGCAAGTCACTTAACCTCTCTGTACCCCAAGTCCCTTATCTGTTTACCAACTGAGTTGAACTAGAGGCTCTATAACATTCCTTCCATCTCTATGACTAATAAGCTCACTGTTGGCCAGAATCCTATCAGTCCCACAAGGTACCTAGGGTGGATTCCTTGGAGATGAGGCCATATTGCAATGTGTAATGGGAAATGACACAGACTTAGACAGTATCAGATCCTCCAGATGGGGTTGTAAGACTGATCTTTCTGTGTAAGATTTTTATCTCTCAGAAACAATTATGGGCTAATCGGTTTATACTGCCTGGTGAGACTATATAGAGTAGGAGTTAAGAGCATGAGTTATGGAGTTGTACCTTAGTTTGAAAAACAGTTCTGTCACTTCCTAGTGGGTGCCCTGGGACAAATGATTTGATCTCTACGAACATCACTTTCTGCCTCTGTAAGAAGATGGTAATAACTAACCTCATAGGCTTGTGAAGATGAAGGGCAATAATGGATATAAAGCACTTAGCTTAAAAATTGGCAAAATGGAAGTGCTCAGTCAACCATATCTACTACTACTATTGGTGTACTTATTGCTATTAATGTAATCTTCCTGACATGGGCATGGCTAAGCTTCAGCAGTTTTCCTGGATATATCTTTCTCTTTCTGGAGTTTGAGAAAAGAATGAACAGATCTTTCTGGCCTAAAGCAGGCCTAGAGTCAGATCTGGGTTTAGTTTCCTACTCTGCTTCTTACACGTTCCAGGACCTTGTGAAAATTATTTAATTTCTCTGCCCCCATCTGTAAAATGCAGGCAGCTATAATGCCTACCCTCAAGGATTGTGGTGAATATGATAAGGAATGTGAAAAACTTAGTGCTGTGCCAGACATCTAGAAGCCACTCAATAAATGGTGGCTGCAATACTGGTGGTGAAAATAACCATTGTTGTAAGAATAAATGATTACCTCCATCACCTCCACCATTGTTGGAATGGAGGGTTGGATGCAGTCAAGTTTGTACAGTTTATGCATATGTAACCATACTGTTAGGAGAGGCAGCAATTGCTATTCCTGTAGGGACAGCAAAGTAATCGTTGTGAGTCTTCAACAGTGACTGGGAATTTAAAACTGAGCTGTTTTTTGAAGTGTGACTGAAAATGATTCAGTAGACTGTAATTCTCAGCAGAACAGCTTTATTTATTTTTGCCAGTCCCATTACACCCAAAAACTGTATGGGAAAACTGTAATTCTAAACTGGCCCTGTACTTCTAAGGCTCAATTTCAGTTGACCAGTCAGGACATGCTGTTCACAGGCTTCCTTGGGAGCATCTGGGTGCAAAGATATATGGTCTCTATTCTTTACCAAGGTTGTCTTCATTCTCAAATGGATGCTACCTAACTTTTCTTGAGCCTCTCTGTAGGTGTAAGATTCATTCAAGGGCTAGAATGCAGATGTACAGGAACAATGGGAGTTATGAGGAATGTGGTGTTAAAGCAGGTGGAGTTGTAGGGGACTGTAGAGGTATTAACAAATAGAAATTAAAAAAAGAAGTATTCCTAATGGCTCTGGAGATGAGGCCATTTACTGAGAGAGAGATATTAGATTTTTTTTTTATGTCCCTCCATTTCTTTTGTTAGTACTCTATTAAAAGTCAAAAAAGAGAAGAAAACAGGCAGTCACTGCAAGTGAAATTAGGCTCCGGGTTTCCTTTCCTTCCCAGATCACTCCAGGTCAAGAGGGTGTCGGCCATTTTCTGAGGGAGTGTAGACTGCACCTCACCAGGCACTTGCACCTCTGCCCTGGCCTCATACTTTCTCTCACTCTTGCTCTCTCCCTTCTCCCCTTCATTTAAGCAAAACTAACCACACGTTTCAAAGATGTCTTCATAGACATCTTCCAGCATCATCTTCTTCATGTCCCAGGTAGTCATTCTCTTTTTTGGGCTGGGTTCTGGGGTTATAGAAAAGAAAAATAGATTTTAACTTTGGACAGTGATTTAGGGGCAATTTCTGGTATTTATAAAAACACATCCTCTGTTCTACCAGATTTCTTACACTCAACTCTCATCTTCACCCCTCATCCCCAGATCAGTGCCTCTCTCCTCTTCTGTGCTCCTGGCCAATTCCAGGCCTCTCCATATAGATGTAGCAACCTAAGACGCTGCGGTAACCCGAGGGCCAGATCCCTTGGAGAGCAGAGGTGACATTATAATATTGATTGTTGACCATCACAGTGACTGGGGTCCCAAGGAACACTGAGAAGGAGGGGCCATTAGCAACAATGGGCCTTCAAGTCCTCACATCTCTTTTTCTTTAATGCCTTTGTTATATTGGGAAAAATCATATATGCTTGTTATAAAAATAAAATTTCCAATAAAACAAAAATCCAAAGAAAGGCACCTAGGTCTTTTACTTCTCATCTGGTGTATCACCCCTAATATTACCCACCGCTGCTAATGTTTTAGTGATTTTTCTCCAGATACTCTATACATGTGTATATATCACGCTGTACATGTTATTTTCTGACTTTCCATTTTCTCTAACAATACATCGGGTTGTGGAAAACTTTCTATGTCAGTAAATATAAGTCACCAGTAGCCCTTTTAATGTCAGCATAGTATTCCATTATGTGGATGTGCTATAATTGATTTTAGCCATTTCCCATTGTTAGGCATTTAATTTGTTTCCAACTTTTAGCTATCGTGCATAATGCTGTGATTGAACAATCACAGGCATCCTTTGGGGGAGGAGGTACTTGTATAATTATTTTTTGATGTAGTTCAAGAAATGAGATGACTGGTTCATAGAATTTCCACAGTTTTTAAAGTTCTCAATGAATATGTTGAAAAAGGGAGAACAGGAGGAAGACAGATAACTAAAATGCTCTCCATAAAGGTTGTATTAATTTTTAATTCCACCACTGGAAATGATAACTTTTAAGATAACCCTATGCAAACAAAGATCATATACCAGCCAGTGGTGAGCTATCATACTGGACTACCATGTGGGGGACTCCAAATACTCAACCTGCCCTTCATCTACTTCTCTTTCTCCTGATCATCAACCATAGTATGAGAAAAGAGTTTCTTGATCAAAATAGGAATACTGTTTTATAAATTGTGAGAGAAGGTCTATATATTTTTTCTTCTATGACTAACCAGTGATGCAGCATTACCTTCAAAAAGATCAACATCATCATCATCATCGTCATCATCATCATCATCATCATCATAATCATTATCATCAATATAAGTTGCTGGGGGCTGAAAGTCAGCACCCTGATTGTAGCGTAGCTCAGTAGTGTTTTGAGCTCCATTTCCCCCAGAATATTCATTTTCTTCCAGGGGTTCATTGAAAGCAAATGTTGCTGATGCATTCTTTTTAGGTCTTAATCTTAAGCCTTCTTTCTGTACCACAAGAATGTGAAGGGGAAAAAAGTCAGTTGGTGCCTAAGGGTTTAGAGATTGGCCCTTGGGGCAATAACATTTAAGTAACCATTTACCTGTAGGATTGGCTTTAGGGGCCTAGCTTCCATTGAATGTTGTTCTAGAGTCCGTTCTTTTTCTTCAGACATTTCTCTACTGGCAGGGGATCTTGGGAAGATGGAAAGGACAAAGAAATAGTGAAAATAGACATACTTCAAGCCCCTCAATTAAATGCAGCTGTTACCCCATTCCGGTCATATGCTATTGAACAATGAAAAAGACAATAGAGCAAGAGGACCTTTAGGCCTTTTACTCCTCAAAACCTTGATCACCTCCTGTTTTCTTCATTTTCTTTTTCATATTCCCCTTTAGTCCCATCTTGCCTTATTATTGGAACAGAGAACTGGAAGTGGAGAATGTGGGGTGGCTCCAGGACATTCATGCAGAGAATATGGCCTATAAGTTCATCCTTACAGGGCTCATGTTCCATTTCTCCTCCACATGGAAAAACAGGGAATAGCAACTCTGTTTTGGAGAAGCTCTAATGATGATAGGTTGCTTTACCTTTCTGCAACTCATCCTACTAATGTGACCAGTCAAGTTTTGCTGGGTGGAGTGTGTACCTAACAATGCTGGAATGTTTGTGGTCACTGGCCTACCCATATTTGAGCCAACTGATCTTGAGGGACTTGTTCAGAATCATACAGAATCCAAGCACCTCTCAGAACTCCCTGCTTATACTGAAGACTGATGCCTGCTTCCATTCCTAACCTAATACAGGCGGCTCAGTACCTGTCTGATGCACATCTTTCCTTGAAGCTTGTGGTGTCCTTGGAGGTTGGAATACTTGAGGGGAGTGACTGTTGGCAGGTACATAGCTCTTTCTGTTTATTCTTGATGGATGCTAACAGCCAGCACAACCCTTCAATTATGGGCTGATGGTTCCTTTGGAGGTTTCTGATAGCTGAACAGGGTTCCTATGACAAAAAGAGAATATTCCAGTTCAGGAACATGGGACCATTGTGGACCACAGTCCTTATCACTCTCAGCCAAGGAGCAGAGGTACACCTAAGATCTGCTGTGCCTAGAGAGACTCTAAGACTTCCTAGGAGACACTCAACATTCACACTTGAGAAGGTAAATGAAAGCTACAAAAGCTAAGGCCATTTCATAAAGTGGTTGTAGTGTAATGTTTTGGATGTGTGACCTTGGGCAAGTCACTCATAGTCTTTGAGCCTCATCCATAAAATGAGGATAATGAAGTTCCCAATTTTACAGAGAATTTTTGAAGGCCTAATGAGAAAACAGATATGAGAGTCTTATAAGAATGTGATATTGATTATCACAGTTGAGCCAGAAATCATCACCGTAGATGTTGCCTGGCACGGAGAGGCTTTGCCTGAGATCCAGCATGTGGGACTGATTATGGAATGGTGCAAGGTATGCATCAGCTTGGCTTGAGAGGGCAAGGGAAGGGAGGGGTTGACACTTACCACTTGGCATATGGACTTGTTCTCATTCACTATCCCTTCCAGGAATAGATATTTAATAATATCACAAGGTAAGAGGGCATTCTTCTTGTTTGTTTGGCAGCCTGGAACAGGGCACAGGAGAGAGGGTGGGAAGAGGAGAGGGAGAGTAAAACAGAAATAGAGGCCAAGGGCAAGAAAAGAAGGGAAAGAAGGGGAGAACCAATTTTGGTACAACTGCTACATATCCAAGAACTAGCTTTAAAGTCATACACAGTGAGTTGAACCAGAAATTTTTCTAACCTACTCTCAGTGGAGGAAAGAATAGCACAAATTACTTGAATCTGAGACGATCTCCAAACTTCATTTTTTGCTCCCTCTCTACACTATGCCATCAAACTTTAATTAGAATTGCTAACTGAGATATCAACAGATTTGGAGTTTTTTAACATCCTCTCCCAAATTCTGTTCATGCTTGAGTTGGAGGTACTAATGAGGAACAAAAGTGAAAAAAAGAGACTGAGGTTGAGGATTGATGGGCCACCTGAAATATCACCATGGATTCCGTGCTAGTTACATGACTTTCGGGCAGTCTGCCAAGGGAGTTGAACATTGGCATCAATTATACAAAATAGGGGTGGTTTTCTGCCACCATTTCAGGGTCAGAAACTGAATCCAGAAAAGAGAAGCAAATGCAGGAAGACAGTCTTCAGGAACAGTCAATGGGTAGTGGTAGGAGATCCAGATATTACTCTCCATTCCCCTTTGATGCTTTCCTTCAACATTGCCTTTGAACAATTAGGTAACATGTTCACCCATGGAAATGTGTGATAGAAAGTTACTCTTTAAAATGGACCCCTAATTTGGCTTTAAGGAAGAGGAGGTATAGCTAGAAGAGACAAAGGGACAACTCAACTCTTCCTTTATCTACTTGCCTTCTGAAGGCACAAAATGGAAAGGGGAAATTGAGCACAAAGGTGGAGGCTTAGAGTAGGATGGGTTTCCCTGCCACTCTTGTTTCAGACGCAGACGTGTCAAGGTGACCTTCACTTCGTGAATGCATCTCAGGTCACTGGAATCCAGGACAAAAACAAGCCCATGTGCCCATGTGTAGTGATTGGACCACATTTCTCAGCCTTTCAAATCTCCATTCAGGTCATAGATGGAAACTTCATATTCATCTAGCAGGACTGTAGTCAGTTTAGATTTCATACAAGTTCCTATCTTGCTAGGAAGCACTATGTGTAGGGGAAGAGAGGAGAAGCAACCACAAAGCAGGGAGATATAGTTAGATGAATTTGTTAAACAAACTTTGACTACAGCCTGCCCTGAGGAACCTACTAAAGCATCCTGACATCCCACCCACTCACAAATTCATCTTCCTAAACCAACACTTTGCCCAGGCTACCCTGACCTAACTCAGTAATCTTCAGTGACTAGCCACTGCTCCCAGGATAGAATACAGATTCCTTTGCCTCCTAACCTAGCAGACCTATCTCTACCATGTCTGGTCTCCATAGTGTCCTTGGTACACACCACATCTCTTCCTCACTCTGCTCCTTGGCTCACACTCCCCTCACTCCACAAGAATGTCATGCTCTCTCATGTCCTGGGCCTTCACAAGATGCTATTCCCTCAGCTTAGGTCATTTCTTCCATTGCTCTTACCTTGATTAACATCTATTTAAAAAAATATATCAGTTTAGGCTCTGACTGGTGTGGCTCAGTTAGTTGGGCATTATACTGCAAAGAAAATGGTCCCTGGTTCGATTCCTGGGTCAGGGAACATGTGAAGTTGTGGGTTTGGACCCCAGTTGGGGAACATGAAGGAGGCAACGAATTGATGTTTCTCACATTAATGTTTCTCTGACTCTTTCTCCCGCCTTTCCCCTCTATCTAAAAATAAATACCATACTTTGCCATGCATAATGCCCTCCTGTGTATAATGCTCACTCACATTTTTGGCCCAAACTTTCAGGAAAAAAATCTTTCATTTTAATTTTTAATTCAATATTTTTATTTATTTAGAAACACAACCGATTATCATATTCCAAGGTATTATTCTGCATATGGATATCGTTATTGCTTTCTAGAGTTACACTTTTAATGCATAAGAATAAATAAAAGAATTAAAAACATATAAATGTGGGGCAATAACATTTAAATAGCCATTATATGGAATTAGTATTACCATGTATAATGTGCATCCTTATATTTCCCTCAAAAATTTGGGCAAAAAAGTGCACGTTATACATGGCAAAATACAGTACATAAAATCTTTTAAAAATGAAATAAAATATATATTAATTTAGATTTTGTTTCCTCTGGAAAGTTTTCCTTAACTCACAATACCATCCTCCAGTCTGGATAAGGTGCCTTTCTTCTGGGCTTACTACTGTCACAGCACATATGACACTGTTATAAATACAACAATTTACTTATTTGGGTTAAAAACTACAGCAGGACAGGGACCCTTTCAATTTTATATACCCATGATGCCAAGCACAGAAGGTGGTACACAGGTGCTTAATAAATTTCTTCATTTATTGTTGTTAAATGAATTTGATAAACGAATGAATGAATGAATGAATGAATGAACAGGAGGCCCTTCTTTCCAACCCTTTCTTCAAGGCTCAGGAAAGTTTCTTTACAAAAGCCTCTCTGACCTGCCCAGCTCTCACTTTTTTCTCTATCATTGAGCACATGGTCTATTAAACTGGTCCATCATCTCATTCTGTGCAGGCCATGTCTCCCCAACTAAAATAGTGAGGGAGGGGCTCTGCATTAGCTTACACATAGTAGGTGTTCAACAAATGTTTATGGTCCCTGTTATTGTGGATGAGTATGAAGTTCCCTTCATATCTCCTCCAAGAAACCACACCAAACTCAGATACATTTGCCCTTTTAAGGCCATGGCCAGACCATACAGCTCCATAGGGCATTCCATACCTCATTCTGCTCCCACAGAAATGCAGTTCAAAAGAACAGTTTTTATATACATTCCAGCCTGTTGAGCTGGTAGTTCTGACCTAGCTCTCTGCCCACATAAGTAGCAAAACAATTTTATAGATTCTTTTTACTCATACACAGGAGTTCTAAGGCCATAATCAGTAGCTCTTTATTTCTAGCCTCAGATCTACCCATGACATTTTCCATAGGATTGCCAGAATGAGTCATTTAGCTGAGAAGTTACTAAGATGCTTTCAGGTCTTTATAAATGTATAATTATGCGCACATTTATATGTGTGTGTATGTGTGTGTGTGTAGGCAGATATTACATTTTAATATAATCTTATAACTTCTGTTTTCATGTTAGTCAACTACCTTTTTAATTATAGCTTTCAGATAACATAATTTTAGACACGACTTTGATGTGAGATTTGCTATATCTGTATTAGACTACTTAAAAATAGTAAGTAAATACAGTAAAACTATAAAGGTAATTTTAATTTGTTTCCTGCATCAAGGCAAGCTTTATATTATTATTCCTATCCAAGCAAAACATTTTTCCTAATTATTTTTTTCTTATTACTTGAAACCTTACCAATTCCTTCTATAATGGAGTCTATTGTTGGCAAACCCCAGAAGCCCTAAGTTGTTCCCTGACACTTTACACTGCTCTTATTTCCTCTATTAATTCATAAACTCCCTGAGGATAGGTAATGAGTCTTATTCATCTCCATATCCCTAGTGGAGTATTTCATAAAGCACAACAGTTTGGGGACTATCAGCTTCTGAGTTGCATGGGGGTGATAAAGTCCTAACCTATACCAATTGAATCAGAATCTCTATGCTGGGATCCAAGTATTTGCATGTTTAACAAACTGCTATATAACAAAATCCCCAGGTGACCCTTCTGAACTTTAAAGCTTAAGAGCCACTGCCATAAAGAGCAAAGAGACTCATACCTGTTGTGTCTCTGCATCTACTGGTGCTGCTTGTTAAGATTTTGATCCCAGCAGATCCAAGATGGTAGAGTAATGAGTGGAAGTTACACTAACCTCCCCCCAAGCCCAATCTGAAATTACAACTAAATTGTGGAGAAACCACCCAGAATAAACAACTGAACAATAATAGGAGAGAAGCCTTATAAACTCAGACAGAAGAATCGGTTCAGCACAACCTGACTGGTAAGGAGTGGAGTGGAGAAGCGAGAAGGCTGACTGGGCACCCTCAGGTGGCAGTGCCAGAGGGATATGTAGGCAGCCAGTTGGGGCCCCCTGAGAAGAGCGGGGTCTAAACCCCAAGCTGGGCTCCCCAACCTACAGCACCAGAGCCCAAAAGTTACACAGATAACATCCAGCTGCAAAAAGCGGGAGGGTTTCACTCTGCCAGAGATGGACAGCTGGAGACACAGAGAGGTGTTTAAAAGGCAAACCCTTAAATTTTTCATATGCAGCCACTTACTCTGGACTCTGGCAAAGGGGGGGGGGCAGCGTGGACAAAAGTCACTTGAGGAAAGACTGGGGATGGGGTGTTTGGGGAGAGAACTGAGAGAACAACCTCCAGAATACCAGTGCTGGTCATTCCCTATAGTGCAGGAGCCATCTTGGTCAAGCAGACCACTCCCCTCCAAGTGGTACAGGTTGTGGGGAAGCAATAGCCCTGCTCCCTGGAACTACTCTGCCCAACCTGTGGTGTTTAAGCCTGACTGCTGAGTGCAGAGTGACTAGATTAACAAATAAAGGAGTCAGCCAGACGTGGTAGATCACCAGTAGTCTTGAACAAGCTGCCTAAGGGCAGACAGGAACACCATCTGACATCACCAGAAGCGGAAACAGAAAAAAAAAAAAGAACACTGGTAAATATTAGATGCTACCTAGATGAAATCCACCATGGCCTTCTCCATGATTTGCACTGTTTTCTTTCCTGCATAGTTTTTTAACATTCCTTTCTTGTCCTTGAAGTTTGTACACATTAAGTCCCTAGATTTTATATTATAGTTTATTTCAGTTCTCATATTTTGCTTCCCCTTTCTCTTACCTCACTTTACCTTCTTCTTTCCTATTATTTTCATTAAAAAGTTTGCTTTCTCTCACTACAACTTGTGTCCATTCAGCACTCTTACTGTTCCTCCCCTTTACAGCCATCAAAACCAATTTTTTTTTGGTCAATGGTCATGTCACATTTTTTTCCTGCTCTTAAAACACCCTTGTTCTCTCTCCACCTTTAACAGTCTTTGCTTGTTGGTTGTGGATAGGGCAGTTGTTACATTTTAAAAAATTTGTCTCTAGATCTTCACTATTCTTGTATTTCAAATCTCAAATTTTACCATTGCCTCTCCTACCCCATTCTGCCTTCATCCTGCCCATTCTTTTTTTTTTTATCTCATATATTAACTTTTCCCTTTCTTAACCTTTTTTTTCTTTCCTATTTCTTTTCTTTCATCTGGCCTTTTCTTTTTTCATCTCAAATTTTAATTTTTCCCTGCCTTATCCTGCTTTTCATTCCTCACTCTTAGTAGTCCCTTTCCCTCTATCATCTCAAAACCACTTCCCCTCCTCTAGATATCTCTTAAGCTTTTCTTTAATTTTTTTTTACCTCTTATTGCCATCTAACCTATATTAACCTTAGCCCATTTGTTGTCAGTAGTGCTATGGTGGATATTTTCCTCCAATTTGGTCCCTATTTTTTAATTATTTATTTCCTTTTTCTTTTCCTTTTTCTTACTCTCTCTCACTTTATATTTTTTAATTTCTGTTTAAACCTCATACTATATGCTTCTCTTCTCTTACTCTATTTTACTTCTTCATTCCATTTTTTATGATGTGAATTTTACTTTCTCTCTTCACATTGCTCCAATTTCCAACTGTTATTTGTGCTCCTCCCCCTTCCCTCTCAAAATCATTCTCCTTTCAGTAGCTCACCTCATATTTGCTCTCATTTTTTCTAATAGTCTTAACCACACGACAACCTAATACTGGTTTATTTGCTGTTGATAGTGGGATTGTGGGTGGGAGTTATTTTTGCAGGGGTGGATTTGTTTCCTGGGCTTTGTGATTTTGTTCTGGCAGCACTTGCACAACATCATACAAGACATGGTGGGCAGAGTGACCCACAGTCAACCAGCTGGAGGGAAAGACCCAAACACAATCAAAACTGAATTACATTCAGAGAGCCAACATAAACAGCATAAAGCACATCCTAAGATCATTAAGTTGAGGAGAACAAGG
>PVJD01015664.1:0-24023 GCA_004026545.1 Mormoops blainvillei
GCTAATTGCCCTGACTTATGATGTAAATGCTTCTCTCCCACCTCTGTAAGCCCTTTTTGCGCCAAATCTATACCACGCCTCCCAATACCCTCCCCCACTTGGCCCAGCATAAAAGGAATGTGGGGCTATTGTTCTGGGCTCAGAATTTGGAGTTTGTCTCCTCTGGGCCGGTGCACGTAAATAAAGATCGTGCTCCTAAACCCTTCGGTGTCTGGTCATTTCATTTTTCCATAACAGCAGGATCTCATGAAGGCTCTGCCCTCAGCCCTCTGCTCTTTTCTCTCTGAACTCACTTCTTTAACAATTGCTGGAATCCCTTATCTACAACTCTGAACTTTCCTCCTGCATTTAAACTTCTCTAGCTGCTTATAGGCCACCTTGTTTATAATACTGTGCCTGTGAACAGAAAAAAAGTTTTACAGCAAGTAACATCACAAGGTGATCTGATCATAAATTCCTAACTGATCATGGTAGGTAGTCATGCCCCAGGCCTGTAACATCTTTAATGAAAGATTTTAAACAAGTCCTGTCAATTGTTCTTGGGCATCTAGGTTAACACCTTTGAAATACCAGAAGTAATGCCCCTGGAAATTAAGCCTCAATACAGCACATAATCTTATTAACTGTCATATAATCCAATCCCCACCTTGCTTTTCCAATCTTATTTATGTCTCCTCCTTAATTTCAAATTCATAAAAGAAACTGCAAAACTGTTATTCTCCAGAGCATTTGAGATCTTGCTCCCCAGCATATGTGGTCAGTTTGGCTCAAATAAACTCATAAAAATTCAATGTAGGTTTGGATGTTTTTTACATTGACAACATTGAATTTAGAATTCAGAAATGAAACTGATTATTCTGTACCTCCTTCCAATATTTAATTCACCTACTCAACTTTCTAGTTTTGATGCAGAATTGTTACCAAACAGAGTGGGATTTGGCCTCCTGCCACCAAAGATAAGCATAACACAAAGACTGATGGGGAAGGAAAAAGGTCTTTATTAAAATGTTGACCAATTTGGGGGAAATGGGACCCCCTTGGCTCCGGGCTCCTCTCTTTCACCACCCCCAGAACCAGAGACAGTTTCCAGAAACCCCACTCCATTCTTATCTGTCCTCCTGGGGCCCAAGGCTGTTATGAGAATGACTCTCTGGCTTTAGGCTCCCTTCCTGGAGTGTGTACTTGTGGGGCCAGCGCTGCCATCGCCTCACTACAGCTGCTCCGCTCTTGGGGGGCCCAGGGCTGCTGCCAGACCACTGCTGTGGGTCATGCAGTGGGGCTGTATCCACAGAGACCTGTGCCCAAGACTGCTCAACCTCCTGCCGAGGGTTGGCAGGTGTTCAAGACCATGCATCCATTCTCTGATCTCAGAGCAAGAGAAAGGGTGTAGTCCGGGACCCATGCAGCATGAAGCCACAGCATCCCATGGGCTGCCACTGTGCATGCCCAGGGTGGGGCCCAGTGCCTAAGATTCAGTCCCCATGAGCCAGTTCCCAACCAGGTGAGCAAGGGGGTTCAGGAGAGAAAAAGGGCCAGGACTCTGCCTGCCCTCCATGTAAATCTTCAGGCCCCAAATCCTATGCACTCTGGAAGCAACCTGCTTTCCTACACAGTCCTGGCTAGGCTGGCAGATCTGCCCGTTGCTTGCCATGTTTCAGAAGAGGGTAGGAGGGTTTCCGGCTGTGAGCAGCATCTCTGCCTGGGGCAAGGCATCATATGCTAGTTTGTTTATCATTTACCAGGGGTATGGAAATCTAGCACTCCCCAGCTGCAGTTTCAGTCCCACCACCGCCAGCACTTCCCAACCCCTCCCTTTTCCAGGAAAGGCAGGCTCTCCCATGCCACTTTGGGTTTCCCTCCCTGCTCCCCAGCAATCTTGCCAGATCACCTGGTAAGAGAGTCAGCCTTCTTTCATACTCCCAGGCTAAAAGACTTTCAATCACCTGTAACCACTATTTCCTTCATCCCCTGACATGCAAGAGAAACGTGGTAGTCTGCACCTGAAGTTCCTCAACTTTCACCTTGCCATTCCCGTTTGTTCCTCAACTCAGAAGACCTGAAGACAGATCAGTCTAGAGCAGCGATTTTCAAATTCTATTCCATGGAATAGAGGTTCAGAAGAGGTGACTCAGGAGATTTCATGGGTGTAGGGAGAGAAAGGAGGTGGTGGATGAAAGAATGAAGCTCTAGGAACCCCTGCTGCTCAAGGCATTTGGGTTGCTTATCAACTCTTGCTTCTTCTTTCCTCCTGCACAACAGATTTTGGAAGCTCAGGCTTTATGGAAACAAAATCCAAAAAGAGAAGTGTCTGCAAGAGCTTTCTGCTTTCAGATTTGACATGCCTACCTCTTCTAGGCAAGTGAGCACAAAAAGCCTGACTCTGCACAGACCAGGACAAAGAAAAATGCTGTGTGAAAAACCAAACAGTTTTAAGGTGGCCTGTCTCACTAGTGAGGAATTGTGGTATCAGACAATAGGATTTAGGAAATATTTTCATAAAGAAACAAAAATTGATTTAAAAAAACCCAACTAGTTTATCCTAGTTTTTCTTCCAAATATAGAAAAGACCATGATTATTCAACTTTAGCAGTGAAACAGTAGGTTTTCTTAAGAGTACAGTTTTAGACTCATTAACATTACTTTTTCTTACAAAAATATGAGTGGCATTTGCATCTATACAGCTGAGAACATTAATTCTCCACTGCGGAAGTTAGCTACCAAAGATGGTCCTCCAATAGGCCATGCATACCTGATTCACATAGTTGCGTTACCTCTCTCCTTGAAGGCTGTTCTTTGGCTCACTTGCAACCAGTATAATGTAGCAGAACCATGACACTGCATGGTAACCAAGACTAGGTGAGAAGAAGCCTTGTAGCTTCGACTTAGATCTCTTGGAACACTCTTCCAGGGAGCTGCGAACTGCCACGTAAGAAGACCAGCTACCTTGAGAACACCATGCTGGAGATGTCATATATCTGTAGACACTATAGTCCCAGCTGATCCTAGCCTTCCAGCCATCCCCACACAGGCACCAGAATTGTGAGGGAAGCCACTGTGAACTGTCCAGACCAGCATACCCACTAGTTGAATACCACTGAGTAATCTGAGTTGACATTTTTGGAGCAGAAGAATCACTCAGTTGAGGCTTCTCAATTCCTGATGCATAAAGTCATAAGATGTAATAAAATGATTATTAGTTTAATGTATTTGATTTTGAAAATGTATAACATAGCAACGGATAACTGGAATAATAACCCACAACTTGGAACTTAAAATTTATCTCCTGGAAATAATCCTATAACATGTAACTTATGTATAATAGATGTAGTTAGATTGGACTGTATTTTCAACATAGTTACGGGGTGGGTGTCTAAGAACATAAACATTGTTTTTAACATTATTACTATAAGACATTCGTTTTATGTTTAACATGAAATGACATTTTTTAAAATGAGCATTTAGAATAGGACATTACAGCATTTCTCTTCTTCAAATGTGTACAAAACACACTTGTTTTTTTCCATTTCCATTACCCCTTCCTGCTCCAAGGGTTTACTACTTCATGCCTGCCTTACTGCTACAATTTCAGCCTCCTTCCCACTTGATCATTCAATAAGTGTGGGTTGAACTCCTTATGAACCAGGCACTAAGACAGGTGCTGGGGACACAATTGTGAAAAAGACTACACAATTTCCTTCCATATCCACTATTTTGCATACAATTTTCAGGTTAAATTTCCTAAAACATTGCTTTTTTTATGTCATTTCATTGCTCAACAAGCTACAACTCTTTTCTTACTCAAACACATTCAAATTCCTCTACTTAGATGTTAAGACCTATTATCATCTAACATCCCCTTATGTAAGCAGGATTTTCCCACTGTTTCACAAATTACTTTCTTGACTCCTAGCAACTGGCCTTTCTATCCTCTTTTGCCCCTTATAATTTGCCAAATCCAAGGTCATGCGATCTTACCCTGAATGTCTCTGCTTACGCCCATCCAAATCCTCTTTATCTTTCCTCAGGCTCCACCTTCTCTAAATGGTTTTTCAGAATAGAATTATTTCACAAGTCAGACAGAAAACACCTGTATTCCACTTAATATCATAATTTAATTCTTTAGAATATATTTTTAATTTTATAAGAAAAACATATTTACAGTTTAAAAGTAAAATTACAACAATAAAAAACAGTTCTTGTTCCATCCACTCCAGTTCTCATTTCTACTCTTTTGGGCACTCACTTTAAAGCAATTTCTTCTAGTATTTACTTTCTTGTCCCAAATAACATTCCTTTACTGTTGCTTCTTGATGTATTAATTATTGCCCTACTAAATTGTAACTTTTACTCTGCTTGTTATCTGAATGAACACACACATTTTCTTCCTTATTTTCCCAATATATTTCTATCATCATTTTTTTATTAAATTAATATATAGTGTTTATATTCTAAGTAATTATTGTTCACAGCTTAGCCGAATAATACACTATAATTATATTGCCTATCTTGTATAACTTTTTGTCTTTTCTGGAATTAATAATTGCCTCACCTTTTCCAACTTGTGTACTACTAACACATTCCAAATCTCCACTAGAAGTATAAAGATACTCTTGATATTTTGAAGGCATTTGTCCACTGTCTTCTAATTCCTGTTCTTGTTGAGAAGTCTGATTCCTTTTGAGTCCTGATCATTTGTATGTGAACTACAGTTTTCTTCCAAGTAGCGTTTAGCATCTTTTTATGTATACTTTTCTTTGCTATTTTCCATCTCCTTGGTTTTTTGTTCTACTTCTGAGGAGATTTTCTCAACTTCATTTTCAGCCTTTCTGTTAGTTTTTATATGGTGATCCCATCCTTATAGAGATATAATTAATTTTTTGAAATTTTATTCTCTAAATAGGTATTTTTAATGAAATTTATTCTTGCTTCTTAGAGTAGTACCTCTCATCATTCTGAAGATCTGTTTTGTTTTGTTCCTTAGTTTTCTAAATTTTCTCTGTGGTTTGTTTTGTTCTCTGTCATTCACGTTAGAGGATTTCCTTAAATGTATGGTAGTCCCTGGTGTTCTAACATATTTGAGCGAGAAAACAAAACACTTAGTGGAAGTTCTGTGCATGTGAGTTGGGTTTGTAGATTGATGGATTTCACCACTGTATGATTGGTCAGGACCTAGCCATTTCATTAGGGACAGTGTAAATGTCATTGTATATAGACATGTCCTTTTCCCAGACAGGAATTCTTTAATTTTTTTCCAAGATGACATAAGTCTGGTGGCCAGTTTTCTTTGAGATGAGTAAAGCCAGGTGATCTCAACATTCAGTTTGTGAACTTATTTTCCTATTTTTAGCAAGGTAACTCAGTCATCATCAGCTGTGTCCTTTGTCTCTGAATCCATAGCCTCTCTGGTCATCTTCTCCAGACTAAGCTTTCTCCCTATTTTTGTACTGGGGAGAGGGCAATTTCTGGCACCTCAGTGGGGAGGAATTGCATTTTAACAGCTCCCTATATAAACTTTCAACTAAATTTTGTTTTTCTCTACCTTCACCCCTTCCTCCTGGTATCTACAGTTCTTGAGGCTTTCTGGTATTTTGTGTGAAAAGTTGACTTCTTTCTTGGCTTTCTACCTAGCAAGCTTAGGTTTTAGTGTTCTCCGGGCCATTTAGGCAATTACACATTTCCAACATTTTGCTGAAATTCTGTTTGCTAATGATATTCTTTCAAGTTTTCTTCAAGTTATGGCTTTAGGACTTTTGTATTTCTTTACTTATTTTAGTGGAGTGTCAGGAGCATCAAAGATAAATGCGAATATTCAAACTATTGGCTACCTTCAAATGGTCTCTAGCTGTTTAAGTATGTTACAACCCCCAAAATAAAAAAGTATGTTATAAGCTCCAAAATACTTCCTTGAGGGAAGTAATTGTGACTCATTTTCTCCAACAATTAGTGCTCAGGATTTCATAAGTGCTAATAAATCCTGTACTAATTGAAATTGGAATTAAATGTGTGTCTATTAATTATTGTGTTCTGCTGAAAAGGTGATAAGATACAAAGGTGAATAACTTCCTATTGAGAAAGCCCTAGTCTAGTGGGGGAGTTATAACAAATACAAATCAGAGGATAGGTTCTATAAAAGCAGTGCTAGGAAGCAGTGCCAAAAATGGATATTTTGGGGACAATTCATGACATTTTGAAGTTGATATCAGGGATGACAGTTAAGATCTTTCACAAAATCTGCCTCTTTTACTGGCTGGGTATACCATGCTTTTACCAGGTACATCATGGTCATGTCTTTAATTCTTATTTGGCAATTATCCAATATTAATAATTACGTTATAAATAGAATGCACATAATTGAGAAAGTAGAAACTTAAGAGTCTCTCCTATTTATTCATGTATTTACTCTGATTTGGCAAGCCTGTTAATTCTATTCTTTTTAAAAATAACAGATGTACATATTTCACAATTTTTAATTTTTTCAAACTCCTTTTTAAATTTTTATATGTATATACATATATATATATCCAAGTCTACATCTTTAGAATTAAGCAGATTGATCCACAGGAAAACCAGCAGGAATTATATTGCAGCAAGTCCATTCACTCAAATTAAATTAATAAAGCAGTCATTTCCAGTGACATAAAAATGGTTATTTTTAATACTACCAAAGAATTTTCCCTATGTCTTAGGTTGTTCAATGGGGAAAAGTCTCTGAGGCAGAAATTTGCTTGCAGGAGGTTAACTGGAGTGTGCTCTCAACAAAACCATGTGCAAGAAAATGAGGGAAGCGGTATTGAGCGGAGAGGTTGAATCATGATACAGTTGCAACAGACGCCTCATCTGATTTTATGGGAAAGTTCTGGAGCAGGGATAGCCCAGCAGAGTTGTTCTAATTGAGAGAAAGGGCTAGTCATAGGACGTTGGCTGCCCCCAGGGAAGGGGCATAACCTTTGGTAAAGTAGATCCTTTCTGTGGAGGGCAATTTCCGGGAAGGAACATCACAGCATCCTGTACACCATTGCTGCAGGCCACTTAAGGAGTCTATATTGTCTATTTCTGCAAAGACTTGATTGTTACTATAATAAAAACTGTCAGCCTGTGCCCTTCCATTGACTGTTCTTTTCTTTATAAAAAACAAAACAAAAATCAAATGTTTAAAGTGCTGAAGTGAAAAGCAGACAACCTGACATTTATTTTCAGTGAACAGCTTCCCAGAGTTCAGGCACTTCCAGCTTTTCTAAGTGGTATGCATAATAACTCTTTCTAATGTGTTTCTTAATTTTGAGGAACCTTTAGAACCTGAACTTGGGTGTGTTACCACTGCTCACCTGCCTTTCTGTTCTGTTGATTATTGTCACTCCACAAGATTAGCAGTCAGGACAAAGCCTATTTCTAAAGGTTATGAAATTTCTCTTTTATTTTGGAGGCCCTAAAGTATGATGATTATTAATACGGTTTGATATTTGATTAAAGGAACCTTTATCACAGGCATTTCAGTTGCAGACAGAATTGAAGTAGGAAACTCTTTAAATCAAGAAGGTGAAGTTTCTCTCATCCTAATACTAATCATGTAACATGTTCATTCCAGGTAAGCCTTTTGCAGGACCGTATTACCTTAATCAGGACAACTGTAGCCTGTTTCAGCTGTACAGAAACACAAAGTAATCAACTTATTTACTATGGCAAAGCTGTATAAACACAGTCTTTTTAAGGATTGTAGTCTTTCTCAAGATCCTGGAACTGTAAATATGTATATTATATGTGGGTAGCAATTAAATGGTGCTGGCAGTAAATAGTATTATAATAGCTTGTTTGCTAGGTGAACCTATTAGGCATTGAACCTCTTATGCACAATGGTAAAATGAATGTGATTATTTGATGTTTATAAAAGCAATTTCTACTCAGCACATTTACAGCTGATATTTCTGTTCATGAGAATAAAAAGTTGACTTTACTATTGATGTATGAGGAAAGCACTACAAGGAAAATATGCCATTTTTTTTCAAATCAGCAGTAAAAAACAAAGATTTTAGGCAGGAGGGATTTTTATTATTAAGTATTTCTTCTGCTAAAACACTTCATTTTCTTTGATTTACTCTAACAGCTATTTGGATTTATGTATTAAAATAAAAGGAAGAGTTACTATGCTACAAATTTGGTTTATCTGAGAAAACACAAAACAGGTTCCTATTCTTTTTTTGAAAAGCATACATTTTTCATATTAGTTGTCTATGAAATACATAGCAGCCTATATAATACACAGTAATACATAGAATATTTGTTAAGTTTCCATTTTACCTTATGTTATAATAGAGGAAAACCAAAGATCTATAATGTACTTTTATTTGGGTAATCTCTGACTTTTAGGATTTAGTAGAATTCACGGGAATGTAAATACAGTGTAGGAAGTATTGTCAATATATTAATAATAACTATGTATGGTGCCGGGGGGGTACTTAAAATATTGGGGGATCACTTTATAAGTGTGTGATTGTGTAACCACTGTGCTGTATACCTAAAACTATTATAAAATAATATAGAATACAAACAGTAATTAAAAATTAAAATTAAAAAATGCATCTAAAAAAAAGATTTAGTAGGCTTATAACAATGTTAGATTATAGTAAAATGTAAATACGAATGTTTAGTTTTCCATCTGGCTGGTGGAGTAGATAAATATTGTACTCACCTTCTCCCACAACCCCATCTAAATTACAACTAAACTACAGAAAACCTATCATTGAAAACCACCTGAAATCTAGCTGAACAGAAGTCTTATAACCAAGAATATAGAGAAGAAGCCCAGGTCAAGATTGCTAGGAGGGGCAGAGACGTGAAATGGGCCAGTGGTTAAAAATTAGGAGGGATATCTCTGCTGTGGAGGTTCTCCCTGAGGATCAAAGGGTCCCAGCCCCACACCGGGCTCACCAGTCCAGGGTTCCAGTACCAGATAGAAGTCCCCATTACTTTTGGCTATGAAAACCAGTAGGGATTGTATGTGAGTGAGATGGAAGGCTTTTGGAATCTGAGGCATTCCTCTTAAAGAGCCTATGAACAGATTACTCAGATTGACTTGCTCTGAGCTGCAGTGCTAGGGCAGTTCAAAAGGTACCAGGGACATATGGGGAGGAACTAAACTGTCTGGCATCAGAGAAAGAGCTGGGGTCACAGCTTTTTCCCAGACAGAAGTGATGGTAGAGGCCATTATTTCATTGCTGAGCCCTCCCCCAACACAGCTGCCAGGCAAGCACCATATCTGAGACTTTATCAGCCCAGCTAGCACTGTTCACACAACCCCAGTGATTCCCTGAGACACCCACCCCACCCAACTTTTGAGCATACCTAAGCCATTTCCAGTGGCTCTTCATACAAATCACCTGTCTTGTCTCATGCTATGGGCTTTCCTAAAATCTCTCAAAGGTACACAAATCCCAAACTAGCAGTACCTTGCCTTGGCATTACCCATACCTCTTGCTGAGTGGCCCCAATCCCCACACTAGTGACAGCCAACCTTAGTTCTTAGCCTGGCCTCTTCTGAGCACAGCCAAGCCCAGCAGAAGTAGCAGCCATCTGAAGATCACTCTGTAGCTGATGCCAGGTGGCCCTGGGTGGGGCACAGGCAACAGCTGATCTTGGGCTGCACTTCACGTCTAGAGCAACACATTCAAGGGGTGGACTCATTGGGTACCCAAGTCCCACTGAAGTGAGTACTGCTTTGTGGGGTCATCCCTTGCACATCAGCTCTGCCACTATAGTCATAGGTAATCCTTGAAGCAGATTGAACTGGGGGTAAATTCCTCCCATTGATGTAACAATAGCAACCAAGGCTCAACTACAGTAGACCAAACAGGGTTGGGGTGGGGAGTGGATGCATCTGGAGCACTCGGCTCAGGTGACTGGGGAGGCTGAGCCACTGGACCTCACAGAACACCTATGACATAAGGCCACCCTACCAAGACTCGGAGCTGTAGCAGCTCTACATAATACATAGAAACAAACACAGGGAGGTTGCCAAAATGAGGAGACAAAGAAACATGTCCCATGTGAAAAAACAGAACAAAACACCAGAAAAAAGACTAAATAAAATGGAGACAAACAGTCTACCAAATGCAGAGTTTAAAACACTGGTTATAAGGGTGCTCAATGAACTTAGGGGAAGAATAGATGAACTTAGTCAGAAGTTCAACAAAGAGATAGGAAACATAAAAGAGAAGATAGAAAACATTAAAAAAAAAAAACCCAGTCAGAGGTAAAGAATATATTAACTGAAATCAAGGATACATTACAAGGAAGCAACAGAAGAGTAGATGGAGCTGAGAATCAAATCAATGACTGGGAAGATAAGGAAACAGAAACACCTAAACAGAATAGAAAAAAAATCTAAAAAATGAGAATAGTTTAAGGAGACTTTGGGACAACTTCAAGCATACCAACATTTGCATAATAGGGGTGCTGGAAGGAGAAAAGAAAGAGCAAGGAATTGAAAACATATTTTAAAAATGACTGAAAACTTCTCAAACTTGGTGAAGGAAATAAACATACAAGTCCAGGAAGCACAGACAGGCTAAAAAAAAGAAAAATGAACCCAATGAGGTGCACCCCAAGACACATACTAATTAAAATACCAGTGGTTAAAGATATAGAGAGTATCTTAAAAGCAGCAAGACAAAGCAGTTATTTATCTACAAGGGAGCTCCAATAAAACTGTCAGCTAGTTTATTAACAGAAACTTTTTAGGCTAGAAGGGATTGGCATGAAATATTCAAACTGATGAAAAGCAAGGACCTACAACCAAGATTACTCTACCCAGCAAAACTATCATTTAGAACTGAAGGACAGATAAAGAGCTTCCCAGACAAGAAAAAGCTAAAGGAGTTCACCACCACCAAACCAGTATTACAAGAAATGTTAAAGGATCCTCTTTAAGAAGAAAAAGAAAACATAAAAAATATGAATAATAAAGTGGTAATAAACACATATCTATCAATAATTACTTTAAATGCAAATAGATTACATACTCCAATCAAAAGACATATGGTGGCTGAATGAATAACAAAACATGACCCTTACTTATGCTGTCTACAAAAGACTGACTTCAGATCAAAACACACACAGACTGAAAATAAAAGGATAGAAAAAAATATTTCTTGAAAATGGAAGTGAGAAAAAAAGCTGGGGCTATAACAGGAGATAATGAAAGACCCATCAATTCCACTTTTGGGTATTCTTCTGAAAAAAAATCAAGACCAAGAACATATACATGCATATGTTCTTTTTTTGTCACTTTATAAATATTAAGCATTTTATTTAAAACTTTTTTTACCTATTTAAATTCTTTTTTACTGTATTTTTTCCATTACCATTTATCCCCCTTATACCCCTTGTCCTCCCACCCCCACCCCACCATCACCACACTGTTCAAGCAAAAAGGAAAAAGGACTCATGGACATGTTCTTTATTATAGTGTTATTTACAATAGCCAAGACATGGAAGCAACCTAGGTATCCATCAATAGATGAATGGATAAAGAAGAAGTGGTGCATATATACAATGGAATATGACTCAGCCTTAAAAAAAAGAATAATATCTTGCCATCTGCAACAACATGGGTGGGCCCAGGGGTATTGCGTTAAGTGAATTAAGTCAGACAGAGAAAGACAAATGACATATGATTTCACTTATATATAGAATTTAAAAAACAAAATAAATAAGCAGACAGAAACAGAGTCATAGATACAGAGAACATTGACAGTTGCCACATGGGAGGGAGATTGGGAGAATGGGTGAAACAGGTGAAGGTATTAAGAAGTACTAATTGGCAGTTACAGAATAGTCATGGGAATGTAACGAACAGCATTGGGAATATAGTCAATAATATTGTAATAACTGTGTTTGGTGTCAAATGGCTACTGGATTTATCAGGGTGAGCACTCCACAAGTTATATAAATATCTAATCACTGGGTTGTACACTTTAAGCTAATATAATATTGTATATCAACTGTAATTGAAAAATAAAAATTATTTTTAAAAATACTAATGTTTATGATGAAAAGAACAAACATACTTTGATTTTGCAAGTCAAATGGAAACTCTCAGTAGGGTATCTAATTTACATGCAGAGTTTCCATTTTATCATTGGTGTGCAGAGAATGAGCACACGACTTATCAGCATCAGAGCACAATGTGTACCCTGACTACAAAATCTTTAAATCAATATGTGAGAGTAGTTCAAAGTATCTCTTACCAAATTTGACTTACTGTGAAATAACTTGCTTTTCTTTTTCAAGGTTATAAGAAGATGTGTGTAGGATTTGACTAAGTTCACAACATATTTCCTTGTTATCACTTTACTCACACAAATACGTAACATATGCACCATATACATATACGTCTATAATACATATATCTGTGATGTATGTATTGTGTATCAGGTGAGACTCAAAAAGCACCAGACTTATCTTCTGGAGGTGAGCCCCTAGTAGTACAGGCTTTCCTTGCAAGGTGAGTTTTCTAGGAACCCATCTGTATCAGTGGACCAGCTGGTGTTGTGAGAGGCTGCCTTTAGCTTCAGTGAATGTTTTTGAAGGATCTTTCAATGCATTTGCGCATTTCATGATGGGTGTTTTATGAGTGCACCTGTTCACACCACACAGAATGTTCAGCAGTTTTTGAGCAAAAGCAACACGATCCTGTGGGCCACCCTCCCTATTCACCCCATCTGGTCCCCAGCAACTTTTTTTTGTTTCCTCAGGTAAAAAAATCCTCAAAGGGACACGTTTTGCTGATGTGAAAGAGGTGAAACAACAACAACAACAACAACAACAAACTGCAGAAGCAATAAAAGGCATCAAAATCGAAAAGTTCAAAAACTGTTTTGAGCAGTGGGGAAAAAATATTGAGAGGTGTATTCCATCAATGGAGAGTTCTTTGAAGGTGACTGAAGTTTAAACATGTAAGGATAAATACAAAACTTTTTATAAATAAATTCTGTTTTTGGGTCCCCCCTCATATGCATATTCTGTAACTTGAAGTGCATTATTTATTATTTATTTCTACAGTATTTTCTCCTCATCCCCTAATCCCAAATCCTACTACCCTGTCCTACTTGTAATAGCTGTTGGAGGAGCAAACAGCTACAAATTCTATTCCTGCGAGTCTTCAAGGGAGCTCTGTCAGCCACTAGATGTTGTTAAGACAAATTCATAGCACTCATCACTGAGATTGCTTACTGGTAATCAGGAGTCAGTGTGACAGTTGATTTATCTCAGCTGACAATGAACAAAGAAGAGGGCAAACTCAGAACTCAGCTACCTGGCTATTACCTCCAACCCTTGACAAAAGCATAGATCACAGCAATCCCACAAACTATAGTGGATCTTCCAGGACTGAGGTCTTCATTTCTTATTCTTCATTGAACAACTTTTTATTTATTTATTGATGTCTGGTACCTGGCCCTGGAATTTCAATAGAGAGAAAAAATAGAGCTGGAGCAGCTCAGTGATAAAAACTAGACTGTAAGGCTAATAATTGAGATGGAAATCTGATTTTTTCTTTTTACAAACAGTTTCTTTTCCCAGCACCATTTATCAAATAGTTAATCATTCCCCACCATTTTATATTTCTACCATCATATACCAAGATCCCATAAATTCATAGGTACAATGGTCCTGGGCTCTCTATGATTAAGCAGTCTATTGACCTATTTGTGTATCCCTTCACCTTTAATTTTTGAACTTACAACAAATTTTTTAAAATAAAAATTTAAACTTACAGCAAAATCAAAAGAATTTTATTTTATTTTTAAAAGATTTTATTTACTTGTTTTTATAGAGAGGGAAAGAGAAGGACAAAGAAGTGGAGAGAAACATTGGTCAGTTGCCTGGACAGGGACAGAAGCTGCAACCCAGGCATATGTTCCAACTGGGAGTCAAACTTAGTGATCTTGTGCTTTGTGGGATGACTCCCAACCAACTAAGCCACACCCGTCAGGGCCCCAAAAAGCTTTATAGTGAACATTGTTTAGTTATCATCTAGACTGAACATTCAGTAACATGTTACTGTACTTTCTCACATATTCATCCAGTTATTATTACTCTGTCCTTACCTTGATCCATCTCCTTTTGGTGCACTTCCAATTAAATCACAGACATCAGTACATTTTTTTCTTAAATACAATACTACACTTTACAATTATTATAATTTTATAGTAAGTTTATAGTTTTATCACAACTGAATTTTTAAATTATAATCTCAGAAATTTTGATATTTAAAGATGTTCCTAGTAAGACTACAAAAAATGAAAAGTTGAGACCTCAAAGGTTTACTTAGTCAAGGGTAAATAGAGCTTTTACAGTAAGCGTGGGCTCTAGCTTCTAGACCAGTTGGAGGGAGGGGAGCTCAGATAACTTTACTCTGATTATCTGAGTCCTGAGATCTTTAAAACTGTGAGACACTTATAATTTAAAGATTCAGCTTCATATTCCAGAGGAGAAGGCTTGAACTTATCTCCGACGGTACATTGTTTCCTTATTTTTCTATTTTTGGAAAGTAAAATGTTAATAAGCTTTTTGATGGAAAAAGATCCTATTTTGTAATAAAAGATTCACGAAAACGAGGAGCTATACTGTTCTAGTATTTCCAACATTTGTTTTCATTGTGGGAATTACATCCCTGCAATTTATGATTTCTTTAGAATAATGTTTCATTCTTAAATATGATTTTGCTCTTTTCTGTCCTTGAAAATTATTGCTTGTTCATGCAGATGTTTATGTGTCTCTGTGTGTTGTTGTTTAAACATCTATCAAAGTTCCTGGCATGTCATAAACACTCAATAAAAGTTTATCATTATTAATAGTAAAATTCCTGGACTTCTATCAGTCATATAGGATGGAGGTTGAACCTGTTCATATTTCTGCATAAAGGGAAGTGAGCTCCTAATAGGTTGATATATTAGACATATCTGAGTTAGAACATTATTATTGCCTTACACTCTAATTATTGTGGTTATTTAATTTCCCAGAAAGATAAATGTTAACTTGTGGTAAATTATTGATTAGTGATTCCTGCTTCAGAGTCCATCAGATAAACAAAGGAAAACTCTGAGAGACAGGTAGGATGCAGGGAGGCAGAAAGTATTACATGAAAGTATAGAAGGAGTCAGATTTCCCACTCTGCCAGCTCCTGGTGTCACCTCTCCTTCTTCACTCAGCTGCTCTATCTTTCCACCTCACAACCTTTCCTCTGTAGAGGATTTTAAATGTAGTCACAAGAAGGTACAAACAATTTGCCATGTAAAGCATTAGCCTTTCCCAGGGGTAGGAGCATTTTAACTGGAATTCAGTTTTAATTTAGCCCCTATAGGACTGCCTGCAGGGGCTAGGCAGGCAACATAAATGAGCAAAATGGCCTAATCCAAGACCTTAGGGTCTGGGGAGACTGTGTAAAACTTAAAATTTAATTTTTTAATATCACCATGCTAAATAAAACATGTTGGAGGACCTGGCCCAGCTTGCAGACAGCTGGTTTATAACCAATTCATTGAAGAAAATCCAAATGTGAAATTATAATTATTATCCAATGGGTGGTTGAAAATGATTTGTATGTTTCTTTGTGGGGAGGAGAAGGATAGGAAGGGCAGAGGGTTTACTAGTTTTTTCAGGTACACATGTGGTTGCTGTGGTTCCCTGCTCTTAATCAGTGGAAAGAGCCCAGGTTTCTAGGGCTTCCTAGCTGTGGTTTCAAATTCCTTTTGAGTGTAATCACTTACTTGTTGTAGGATCTTGAGCAAGTCACTGAAGCTCTCTAGTTTACTCATCTGTCTAATGAGAATAATTTTTACTCAGGGACTATTGAAGGGGTTCAACAAGATAATGTCTGCTTCATTAGAGAAGTACCCAGCACATTAAATCAACAGCTGTTTATTGATTCTTAAACATGTCAGTAACCATGGTAAATAACATAGACACTGTTCCTTCTAGTGAGAAATGCAGGCTTTAAAACAAATACTTAGATAAATAAGTATCCAGTAAATGTTGGGGCCATTTCACCTTGGTATAAGAAGTGATCCTCCCAACCATGTACATGCACAGATACATTTTAATTGTCAACACATATGAATGGGAATGATTAGTTGCATTTGTCTTGAGGTGTTTCATTCTAACAGTGAGTCATTAAATGTCCTTCAGCTCCTCTTTGCTGTGACAGTTCCTCAGATGTTCCTTGTTCTTGGTGGCTTTGACAGTTTTTCCCATGTCTTTTTATTTTCCAAAACTGAAAGAAGCAGAAGTAGAAAGCCTGAAGAGACCAATAACACCTGGTGAAATTGAAGCAACAATCAAAGAGCCTCAGGCACACAAAAGCCCTGGACAAGATGGTTTCACAGCAGAATTTTACAAAATATTTAAGAAAGAGTTAACCCCTGTCCTCAGATTATTGCAAAAAATCCAAGAAGATGAAAGACTCCTGAACTCTTTTTATGAGGCCAAAACCAGATCAAGACACAACAAAGAAAGAAAACTACAGGCCAATATTGCTAATGAACATAGATGTTATAATCCTCAACAAAATAATGGCACACTGCATCCAGCAACACATTAAAAAGATCATACGCCATAAGCAAATGGGATTCATCCCAGGGATACAAGGATGGTACAATATTTGCAAACTAGTAAATGTAATACATCACATAAAAAAACTGAAAAAACAAAAATCACACGAGCATATCAATAGATGCAAAAAAGCATTTGATAAAGTACAGCACCCATTTATGCTAAAAAAAAAAAAACTCAACAGAGTGGGAGTACAGAGGGCATACTTCAACATGATAAAGGCCATATATGAAAAACCTACAGCCAACATCACAGTCAATGGGCAAAAACTTAAAGCTTTCCCAGTAAGATCAGGAATAAGACAAGAGTGTCCTCTTTCACCACGTCTATTCAACATAGTATTGGAAGTCCTAGTCACAGTGATCAGACAAGAAAAAGAAATAAAAGGTATCCAAATTGGAAAGGAGGAAGTAAAACTGTCATTGTTTGCAGACGACATGATAGGGTATGTAGGCTATCCTATAGACTCCACCAAAAAACTACTTGACCTAATCAGTGAATTTGGCAAAGCAGCAGGATACAAAGTCAATATTCAGAAATCAAAGGCACTTTTGTACACCAACCATGAAATATCAGAATCAGAAATCAGGGAAAAAAGTCCCATTTGCTATATAGCAACAAGAAAAATAAAGTACCTAGGAATAAACCTTACCAAGGAGGTAAAAGAGCTGTACTGAGAAAACTACACAACACTGAAGAAAGGAATTAAAGCAGATACAAAGAAATGGAAGCATATATTGTGTTCATGGATTGGAAGAATTAACATCATCAAAATGTCCATAGTACCCAAAGCAATTTATAGATTCAATACAATCCCTATTAAAATACCAATGACACATTTCACAGATACAGAACAAACATTTCAAAAATTTATATGAAAACATAAATGACCCTGAATAGCCTCAATAATTTTAATAAAGCAGAACAAAGTAAGAGGGATCACAATACCTGACATCAAGCTATATTACAAGTCCACTGCAATCAAAATAGTCTGGTACTTACATAAGAACAGCCACATAGATCAATGGAACAGAATAGACAGCCCAGAAATAAACCCATGTATCTATGGTCAAGTAATATTCAACAAACGGGGCAGAAGTATAAAATGGAGTAAAAACAGCCTCTTCAACAAATGGTGTTGGGAGATCTGAATAGCTACAGGCAAAAAAAATGAAACTCGATCACCAACTTACACCATACACAAAAATAAACTCGAGATGGATAAAAAACTTAAATACATGTCAAAACATCATAAAAGTCCTAGAGGAGAACATAGGCAGGAAAATCTCAGATATTCCATGCAGCAATATTTTCACCAATATGACTCCTAGAGCTAGGGACATAAAGGAAAGAATAAACAAATGGGACTTCATTGAAATAAGAAGCTTCCGCATGGCTAAAGAAAACATCAGCAAAATGAAAAGGAAATCGACTGTATGGGGGAATATATTTGCCAATGACCTCGGACAAAGGTTTGATCTCCAAATACATAAAGAACTCACATGACTTCACTCCAGGAATACAGACAATCCAATCAAAAAATGGGCAAAGGACCTGAATGGACACTTCTCCAAGGAGGACATACAGAGGGCTCAGAGACATATGAAAGAATGCTCGACATCACTAGCCATCAGAGAGGTGCAAACTAAAACCACAATCAGATACCATTTCACACCAGTCAGAATGGCCATCATGAAAAAATCAACAAAGAACAAGCGCTGGCAAGGATATGGAGAAAAGGGAACCGTAGCGCACTGTTGGTGGGAATGCAACTGGTGCAGCCACTGTGGAAAACAGCATGGCATTTCCTCAAAAAACTAAAAATGGAACTGCCTTTTGACCTGGCAATTCCATTGCTGGGATCATACCCTAAGAATCCCAAAACACCAGTTCAAGAGAACCTATGCACCCCCATATTCACAGCAGCACAATTTACAGTAGCCAAGTTCTGGAAGCAATGTAAGTGCCCAGCAGTAAATGAGTGGATCAAAAAACGGTGGTACAATTACACAATGGAATACTATGCAGCAGAAAGATAGAAGGAACTCCTGCTGGTCACGACAGCATGGATGGAACTGGAGAGTCTCACGCTTAGTGAAATAAGTCAGGTGGTGAAAGACGAATACCATATGATCTCACCTCTAAGTGGAACCTAATCAAAAAGACAAAGAAACAAGCAGAAAAGAACCAGAGACATGGAAATAAAGAACAACTGACAGTGACTAGAGGGGAGGGGTGAGGAGCATTAGGGGGGAAAGAAGAGGAAGAGGTAAGTCAAGGAACATGAGTAGGGGACTCACGGGCACAGACAATTGGGTGGGAGTTGACTGTGAGGGGTGGGCGTGGGCTGGGCAGGGGAGATCAACAGGGAAAATGGTGGGACAACTGTAACTGAACAATAAAAAATATATACTACAGATTTTGAGTTCCCGATTTAGACATGGTTTCTGCCAAAGCCCTCTAGAGGGAGCTTCCTTCTGAAGGCTGCTATATTAGAACCCATTTTAATGGCTCCTAGTAACAACAAAATTCCCAATGCTGACAATGGTCCAGTAGGGTGACTTAGAGTGCACAATTTCCAGCTGATATCATGACAGCTTTAAGCCACTCCAAAGTTCTCCATAAGGTACAGGAGATCACTAGACCTACATTTTTCATGTTTCTATTCCCTTGTGAATTTAATACATAATACTGTTCTACAGGATTTTTCATTTGTTACTGTGAGTTAGTTGCACTTCTGTTTTCTATGATGGCTATTGCTTCTCAAAGTTAATGTAAAAATAACTTACTACTAGTAACTTGCTTGGTTAACTAAACAAATTGAACATTGCTAGAGCAGAAAATGTTTATCCACACACATGCACAGTGTTTGAAGGCATGCCACATGCCAAAAGTCCACAGATGTAATGTGCCTTAATGTCTAGAAAATATATTAAACAGTTCCATGAAAATATAAATCATGTAATGGATGAACATATATTTAATGGGTAATGCCACTGGAATCAAATGTTAAGGCTAATTTGCAATGTAGTTATCTAATTGGAGCAGTTGTTAAAATGGTCTTGAACTTGCAAAATTCTGCCTTTGGAGATAAGATTAAAAGGTGCTGATATTTTTCAAAGTAACTTGCACCAATCTAGCCATTCATTTTGGACAAAAGCCACCTTTTTGATAAGAGTTTCTCTTCCATCAAATACAACTGTAAATTTGTTTTGTTGTGAAATATTTTGGCACAGAAGAATGCACAGAGTGTAATAATATGAACACCTATTCGCCCATAAACCCAGTTTAAGTAATAAAGTTGGTACAAGGGAGGCCTCCCTCCCTATCCTATTTCTGCCTCCCCCATTGAGTGCTGTCATCAGTCCAAGTTATTCCTGTAAAATGTCACCCCTCTTAACTGTGGTTTAAATTTATTAATGTCCAGGGGTTTTGGAACATGGAGAGGTGTACTCACAACTATTTGTATTTTGCTTAATGCCCAGATTATTAAGTTCATATATCTAACAAAACTCTGAGAGTTAAATTTTTTTCAGCACTTAAAAGTTAGTCCTGGCCAGTGTGGCTCAGTCAGGTGGAACATTGTCCTGTGCACCAAAAGGTTGGCAGTTTAATTCCCAGTCAGGGTACATACCTAGGTTGTGGGTTTGATCACCAGTCAGGGAGCATACGGGAGGCAACCGATCGATGTTGCGTTCTCACATTGATGTTTCTCTCTCTCTCCTCTCCATTCCTCTCTAAAATCAATAAACATATTTTTAAAAATTATTAAATCAAATTTAATTAATTGCAGTCCTGTAAACAATTTAAACTATAATCACAAATGTATATTAGTATTACTGATTTTTAGAAACATTCAAATCCTTCCGTTGATAAAACACACACAGGTATTATAAAATGTATTATTAAACTTAAATTATTTCTGAGAAATCAACCTGGCTTACCCCATTTCTTCATTATTTCTGTACCTGTTTTTATACCTTTTTTAGATTACAGTTATTCTTATTTTGATATCTCCCTAGGGTTTTCATAACTTTATTTAGATACTTTCCCAGGATTGCAAAAATCTTACCAGACCCAAAAGAATATTCCCCAGACCAGACCATTTATACAATATGGTTTATCAAATAATTTTTGGTGGAAGTACAGGACCTGAGGTGAGTAAAACCTGAACCCTTGGACATCCTAGCTGAACTTCTTGTTGACAGTGAAGCTCCACATACCAGCTCAGTAAAGTTTTCAAGATGGCTGTTTTTTGTTTGTTTGTTTGTTTGTTTTGTTCTTTTGCAACTTGGTATATTGCTACAGAGTGGTTTACTTTTGAAGTTCTGCTTGGTCATTGTTAGATAACATTTTTTTTCATTAAGCTATATTCACCTCATCTCTCACCATTATTAAAACTGTATTTATCATTATACAGTTTTAATAATGGTAAGTTATTACCATTATTATACTTAATAATTATAAGTTTCATTATTAAACAATGATAAGTTTCATTATAATTAGTAGGACCATCAAGAGGTTTAATTAGTTGGTTTTTCTCTTTAGGACATTTGGTTTATTTTATGTCTTTAGCGTGACTACCTGTGGTGATTAAATATTATGCACGACCACTATGAATGAGTTACCCTTCCCGTCCTTTGTATAGTCTGTACAACTTCTCAGACCTTTTGTAGTATCTTGTATTCACCATTTTCACTCACACAGAAGCAAGTATATATCCATATTTTATAAATAGGTATAAACTTAATGAAAGAAAGAAAATACACACCACTCTCTTTTATTTGTTAAAGTCAATACAAATAAAGCATGTCCCTTTATAGTGACTCGTTTTGTACTACAATTGCCTTTGGTATAGTTTATGTTAATATTCCCTTTGGGGTATTCTAAACTCATGGTCTTTCATAGATTCAACTTGCCCTGATTATATTCACAATAAACATTTAGTATTTGCTGAGGTAATTCACAGTGAAAGGCTGTGAATTTTAGTATTTCACAGTGAGAGGCTGTTTAAGCTTGTTGCTTTGCTCATTAGCCCTGCTTCTGGCATCCTTAAAAGCATTCCTGCTTTTTGGCAAGACATGATGTTTCAAAACTATCTTGATTTTTCTTGTTCTATGACATAGAACCAGGTAGCCTCTGAGATCCTTTCTCCTTTTGGTGGAGAATAGTGTCAGGGAGCAAAAGATGTGATGAATAAATGTGCTTTTCTGTTTCTGTGGGACCAAATTTAATTGTGTCAGAGCTAAAAATATGTCTTTTTTTAAGCCAAACATTCAAACTGACCTCTCCATTTTAACCTATCAAGTTACTATACTCTACTTTCTTATAGTAGGAGTGTCTTCATTGTCTAGATGAGAAAAGCCACTCCTTACAACAAGAAGAAAAATCTCATTCTAATTGCTGAAAATTCAATTCATCAGATCATTCCTCAGGAAATATTAGTTCCTCCAAATGACCTGTTTTGACTTATTATAGTTAATTAAACCAATACATAACTGGAGCATTCTGAACTCTCTGGAGTTGAAGATCATCTCAAAATCCGAAGTGCTATCAGAGTTGCAATAACCATGCTTTAATTGTTGTACTCTGTTTTCTAGGGACCCAGGGAACACAGGCAATGAAGATTTTATTTGCTCCAAAATATTGCAGAGAATTCTCAATTTTAATTTAAGGGCTTAGTGTCACAATTTTGTGCTTCTCAAAGCACAAAAACTTCAGCTTCTCATTCCCGAAGGCTGAATGCTCCAAGTCATTCACTTGCTCTTTTCATAACATTAAAAATTGAACGCTTCCATTTTTAGAGCAATTTACTTTTACTGAAATTTATTGTATTGTCTTTAATACCTAGATGGAGACACTTATCTGGAAGACTACAGTCACACTGTGAGCTCTCTACTTCTGTAAGTTGACCAGAGTGGGAGCTCTACTGAACTTCTCAACACACATTTATTGTCTTTATTATATACCTGGCTCAAATATATATAGGAAATAGAAGTTTGGGAATGAAAGCCATCTGTTTCTTTCATTTAAACCACCTCCAAAAGCTAGCCTAGTCTTTCAAGGCCAAGGATATAGGTCCATGCAATACTTCCTTTAAGAGGACCAGTACAATCCTCAGTTCTGTGAGAATTAGGACAGTACTCGAGATGACTCATGGTTTCTATCTGGCTTTGGATATATCAATAGTGACCCTAACTATGTGGTTGTTGTAGAGAGGAGGAAAAATAGGAGACAGAATTTAAGAAGGAAAGTCAAGAAGTGAAAAAACCAGATTCCAGACCGGCCCGCCCTGGTTTGGTTTTGTGCCCCAATATGGTCCTGAGATGTCCTTTGACCACATTGAAATAGACTCAGAATCCCAAAGTTGGAGCTCTTTTCCCATCCAGAGAAGGCTGATACATGTGGGCTGATCTGTGGCTCCTCTCATTCCATTTTTTCTAGCAGCTGCTCTCACTACAGCTGCATATTTCCTAGGATGAAGTAGTGCAGCTCCCCTGTGCATTTCCCTGTGCTTGAAGTCCTTAGGGAGCAACTAGGAGAATCATCATTTCTGACATCAAAGAAATCATGTCTGATGATCATAAACAAGTTTTAGCATTGGTATCTCTAGGCTATGGTCTTCTCTTTTTTTCATATATTCATTCAGTAATTCATTCATTTAGCAAATATTTATCAAGATTGTTATGTGCATATAGCTGTAGTTAAGAAGCCAAGGGATTAACAAGAGCAAAGTGTATTTTGCACATAGGTGACTGCAAGTATTATAGAATGACAGACCCACAATTTATGGACAAGTTTTGAAATGACACTCTGAATTTGAAGTTAATTAAAACAAAACATAAAGTGCATAAGATTAGCCATCTGTAGAAGTTACTTAATTTGGATGATATGAGTATCAGTCTCCCCCGAAACATCAGCTATAACTGTAACTGTATTTTGTGACTAGGAGAAACATAATATGAAGTTATTTACGTATAATGCTATAATGACAGATGCTCTAGTGTCTGGGGAAAAGTTTTGAAATAAAGTATTTTCCAGGGTGTCTCCAGAATATAATAGACCAATATTTGTTATCTAGATGGAAATAACACTAGAGAGAAGGCTAATAACATTTTCATAGTTCTCTAGTTTTCAAAATGCCTTCATGTATCTTATGTCTTTCAACATTCACAATTGCCCCAGTTACAGAAAAATGAAACGACCAGACACCAAGGGGTTAGGAGCACGATCTTTATTTACGTGCACCGGCCCAGAGGAGACAAACTCCAAATTCTGAGCCCAGAACAATAGCCCCACATTCCTTTTATGCTGGGCCAAGTGGGGGAGGGTATTGGGAGGCGTGGTATAGATTTGGCGCAAAAAGGGCTTACAGAGGTGGGAGAGAAGCATTTACATCATAAGTCAGGGCAATTAGC
>PVJD01015665.1:0-24032 GCA_004026545.1 Mormoops blainvillei
CCAGGCATGTGCTCTGACTGGGGAACTGAACTGGCGACCTTTTGGTTCACAGGCTGGTGCTCAACCCACTGAGCCATATGAACCAGGGATTTTTCTGGAGTTTTGATCTGTTCTTTCATTTGGACCATATTCTTTGTCTCAGCATTTCTGCTACATTGTAAGGGGTGGAGCCTTAGGAATTCATCAGGGTGGGGCAACCCACATCACTGCATTGTGGGGTAGGGGTCAGAGAGGGAACAATGCCCCTAGGCTCTTGGCTGGCTTTCAGTCACTTCCCTTGCTTCCCACAAGCAAATTAGGCCTTGCTAGTACTGACTCCAAGGTGGGTGGGTTTGTGTACATTATAGGACCCTGTGGGTCTCTCCAACGACCTTTCCTGTGAGACTGGGAGTTTCTCCCACTACCACAACCCCCACAGATTTTTACAGCCAGAGGTTTTGAGGCTTTATTTCCCTGCTCTGGAACCCTGGGTTATACGATCTATCTTGCTCCCCAGTTGTTCCTTCCAGTTTATCTGCACACAGATGTGGGACTGTCCAGTCTGCCAGCTGCTGCCTTGCCCAGTCCTCTAGCCACTGCCTTGCACTCATCATCTCTGCCCTGGCTGCCCATCTCCACCCCTCCTACTAGCCTGGCTGAATATTTCTTCTTTAACTTCTAGGTTGTCGGACTTCTGTACAGTTCAGTTTTCTGGCAGTTCTGGTTGTCTTTTGTTTTTAAATTTGCTGTTGCCCTTTTCTTTTGGTTGTGTGAGGAGGCAAAGTGTATCTACCTACGCCTCCATCTTGGCTGGAAGTTTTTGATGCCTTTTCTCTTGCTTTTAAGAGTCTCTTTATATCTTTAACCTTTGGCCTTTTAATAATGACATGTCTTGGAGTGGGCCTCTTCGCATCCATCATAATTGTGACTCTCTGTGCTTCCTGGACCTGTGTGCCTACTTCCTTCACCAAATTAGGGAAGTTTCCTTTCACTATATTTTCAGTTAGATTTCCAATTTCTTGCTCTTTCTCTTCCCCTTCTGGCACCCATATGAGGCAAATGTTGGATCTCTTAAAGTCCCAGAGGCTGTCTATACTATTCTCTTTTGGAATTCCTTTTTTTTTTCTTCTTCTTCTTCTGCATGGTTGTTTTTTGGTTCCTTGTGTTCCAAATCATTGATTTGATCTCGGCTTCATCCACTCTACTGTTGTTTCCCTGCGAATTGTTCTTTATTTCAATTAAAATATCCTTCATCTCTGACTGGGTCTTTTTTATGCTGCTGAGATTCTCACTAAGTTCCTTGCGCATCCTTATAACCAGTGTTTTAAACTCTGCATCTCATAGATTGCTTATCACCATTTCATTTAGCTCTTTTTCTGGAGTTTTGATCTGTTCTTTCATTTGGGTCAATTTTCTTTGTCACCTCATTTTGGCAGCCTCCCTGTATTTGTTTCTATGTATTAGCTAGAGCTGCTTTGACTCCATGTCTTGGTAGCGTAGCCTAATGTAGGCACAGCCTCCCCTATCACCCAAGTTAGGGACTCAAGATACACTCTTTGTGTGGGCTGAGTATACACTTCTCTTGTAGTTGAGCCTTGGTTGCTGTTGGCAGATCAATGGGAGGGATATACCCAGGCCAGTCAGCTGCAAGGACTGGCTATGACCACTGCACACTAACCTACACCCTCCGTGGAGGATCAGCTGTGCAGGAGCAGGGTGGTGGTGCTCCAACGTGGTCTGTAGCTGTCCACTGGTTGCGTTGTCCCTAGGGTTTCCCAGGTGGTGCAGGTCAACGTCAGCCCCAACCTGTGTTTCGCTAGGGGCACCCTGACTGTGCTGTAAAGCAACCTGAGATGGCTGCTACCTGTGCTGGGCTTGCAGATTCCCAGGTGAGGTCAAGTTGTGACTCTAATCTGGCTGCTACTAGGGCTCTCTGAAGCCAGCTGTTGCTTGTTTGATAGGATTTAGGAGCCAAGATCAGCCATTCTTATGGAAAAAAAGCTCGGGTGGTCCCACAAATAGGGTGGAGTAGAGCATCTGTGGATCTCCAAGGTGGGTCACACAGTGTCAGCCATGTTCATGGGGTCTGAGATATGGCACCAGCCTACTGTCTCTGTTGGGTAAGGGTTTCGCAAAGGGACAATGGCCTCTGCTTGCTCTGATGCCAGACACTTCAGTCTCTCCCTGTATAGCACTGGTACTCTTCAAGCTGCCATCTCAGTGATGGAGCTCAGAGGGAGAGAATCTGAGTATGTGAGTCCATGTGTGGGTTCCCCAAGAGGAACTGCTTAGAGTTCCAGAAGCCTCCTCCATGACTCAATCCCTGCTGGTTTTTGAAGCCAGAAGTTGTGGGGACTTAGCTTCCTGGCACTGAAATCCTGAGCTGGGGGCCCTGGTGTGGGCCTGAGACTCCTCACTCCCCAGATACCCCTCCCAAATTTTTATCCATGTGGGTACGGGGCCAGCCCATTCCAAGTCCACACTCCTCCTACCAATCTGGATGGATGTGGTTTCTTCGATTCGGTAGTAGTCAGACTTCCATTTGACTCGATTTTGTAGTCGTCAGGCTTCATTCAGCTTGATTTCTGATGTTCCTGAGTAATGGTTGTCCTATATTTTAGTTGTAATTTGATGTGGTTGTACAAAGAGGCGAGCCATGTCTGCCTATGTCACCATCTTAACCAGAAGCTATCTCTCTCCATTTTTATGTTACCTGTCTCTTTGTTGAAGTTCTCACTAAGTTCATTTACTCTTTCCCTAAGTTCTTTAATCATCCTTACAACCAGTGTTTTGAACTACACATCTGGTAAGATGCTTGTCACCATTTTGTTTAGTTCTTTCTCTGTAGTTTTGTTCTGTTCTTTCATTTGGGACACATTTCTTTGTCTCCTCATTTTGGCTGCTACCCTGTGTTTGTTTCTATGTATTAGGTAGAGCTGCTATGCCTCCCAGTCTTGGTAGAGTGGCCTTATGTAGTAGGTGTTATAGGGCCCAGTGGTGCAGCCTTCTTTGTCACCAGAGTCAGGCAGTCCATGTGCACCCCACTGTGGGCTGTGTGCACCCTCCTATTGCAGTTGAGCCCCTATTGCTATTGGCACATCAGCAGGGCTTGCTTCAGTGGGGTTCTGGTGCCTGCTGAGTCTTGAGTTTGTCACTCATGGAAGTGGTCATGTGGTGCTTCAGCATGGTTCTTGGCTCTTTTGTCATAAATTAGTTGTCCACATATGTGTGGGTTTCCTTTCTGGGCTCTCAATTCTGATCCACTGGTCTGTTTTTTGTGGGGTTTTGTTGGTATTTTTTCCAATACCATACTGTTTTGATTAATATAGCTTTGCAGTATAGTTTGAAATCAGGCCATGAGATAGTTTTGGTTTTGTTCTTTTTTTTTCCTTCTCAGAATTGCTTTGGTTATTAAGGGTCTTTTGTGGCTCATACATTTTAGGATTTTTTTGTTCCATTTGTGTGAAAAATGCTATTAGGGTTTTAACAGGGATTGCATTGAATCTATAGATTAAGTAATTTGGACATTTTAACAATGCTAATTCTTCAAATCTATGAGTACAAAATATCTTTCCATTTCTTTCTGTCTTCAATTTCTTTCAACCATGTCTTATAGTAGTTATAGTACGGATCTTTCGCCTCCTTGGTTAAATTTATTCCCAGGTATTTTATTGTTAAGTTTTATTTTTTAATGCACATACGACAAAGTTTGTGATTAAGTCATTAAGCAACTGTCCTTACATTCAGCACTTTCTCTTCCCTGGCTCTTGTGGCTCAGTGGATTGAGCACCAGCCTATGGACCAAAAGGTTCTGGGTTTGGTTCCCAGTCACAGCACATGCCTGGGTTGTGGGCTAGTCTCCAATAGACATTTCTCTCCCTCTCTTCCTCTATCCTTTCCCCTCTCTCTAAAAATAATTTCTTTTTTTAAAAAAAGCACTTTTCCTGAGAATCGTTATTTGTTTTTACCATCTCAACAAGTTGCTTATTGTCATTTCTAGTAGTGGTTTTATTTGTTTTTTTGTTTTGTTTTGTTTTGGTTTGGTTTTTTTGGTCCTGTCAGGTGCTGCTTCTACTATTTTTTTCCTCATTTTTCAGGTGTATTCTACGGATATGTTTTCAAAGCTTGTTCCAAGAGCTTCTGTTTTTCTGTTGTCCAAGACTTGAAATCTGTGCATGGGCTTTCAAATTGTTCTGAAGGTGTTGTATTGCTGACTTACTTGAGGCATTAGTCTATGTAGTCTGTCATCTTTTCGATGAGGGTGGAGTTTTGGAGGCTCTTTTCTGTGGCACTTCTCTTGACTCCAGAATAAGAATGTGTGTTCATGTAATCTGTGATAATTTTTCATGTTGAATTTTTCCAGGAAGAAAGAGGTTCACAGCTTTAATTAGTGATTACAGATTGATTCTATCCTGACCAATTTTTACTGCCATTTCCACTTTCTCTGCATTCTTACATGCTTGTCACATACAAGCCTTGCTTCACACACAAGCCTTGCACCCTCTTTCTCTTTCCTAATTTGCTCATTTATTTCTTCTGTTTTACCAGAGCAGCCATCCCTATTTCTTTTGTAGATAATAATGTGTTTCAGGTTAAGTACTGTAAGCTAATTTAAGCTTATCACAAAGCTCTTTTACTTCATCATCATTTGATCCTGCCCCATCTCATTATCAGAAAATGATTCCAGGTCTTCCATGCATTTCTAAGTTTTTGCTGCCTTTTCTTTTTTTATGGAGATATAATTTACATATAACATTATATTAGTTTCATGTGTATAACAAAATGACTTGATATTGCCCTTTCCTTTTAATAGCTTTTTTCTGAATATCTTTTTCCTTCTTTGCCAATAATGCCTGTCTAACTTTTTCTTCTTTCTCCTTAGCTATCCTAGCAGCTCCTGATTCAGCTTGTCTTTTTCTTTAGCTTCGTATTTCTTCCATTTTCCTTCTGCTTCTGTTTTCTCCTCTGCTTTTTTATTTTATTTTATCTTTTTTCTTTGATCACTTTTATCCTTGCCTCACAGCTATGTGCATTATTGATTACTGTTCAGTTCACTTCTTCTTTTTTCCCTTTGGGCCCTTGTTGCTTTTTTCAGATTTTCAACCTGTCTCTTCTCATCATGAAATTCTGCCTTTTTTCTTCTTTATCTAATTTTAAAAAATTCTCTCTGGGAATAAAAATTATACCAGAAGGAATAAAATGTCTCTACATCTTGAAATGGTAAGTTCGTATCACCAAGTTTATTTCCTTCCTCCCTTCCTTCCTTCCTTCCTTCCTTCCTTCCTTCCTTCCTTCCTTCCTTCCTTCCTTCTTTCCATCCATCCTTCCTTCTTTCTCTTTCTTTCTTGGACTATAAGGAATTCCTTTCAAACATTGGGTAAAACACTTCAAAGGAACTGTTCTTTGCCTCACTTTTAGAAGGAACCGAGGTATCAAAAGTAAGACCTCTACTGTTAAATTCCCCATTTTCCCTGGATCAAAAGCTTATGAAATAAGTTTTTGTAACACAAGTGTGGCAGTCATTATCTCTTTCTTTTATTGGCTCACCAGGTGCTTTTGGTGATGTTTTCAAATCATTGTTTTATGAGCTGCTTTGGTCTGTCTCTGTGTAACTATGTATCATATATGACCAATTCCAAGAGCCACATAACATTCCTGTTTCTTCCAGTGTTTGGAATCAGGTATTTTCAGCAATAGAAACTATCCTAACTGTAATTCTTTGTCCTTTGTTTCCTCTGACAACTCTTCCTTATCCTCCAGAGTTCCAGTGGTCAGGGCACAGTAGTTTACATCCTTGGTAGAGGGCAGTGGGCATCCCTGCTGACTCTACCTCCCAGTCCCAGCCTTGTGCCTTGGCTCTACAAATCTCAGGAACCAGCACATGAAGACAGCCAATACCCATTTCTAGATGGGGCCTTCCTGGTGTGGTCATTTCTTTCAGATTTTTATAAAACAGACCAGTTTAATTTTCTCCAAACTTTTCCACAGAACAGAAAAGTGGGGACTCTTTCCTTCCCCTCCTTTACCACTACTCATTTCTCAAGGACAGTCTGAGAAAGGAAAATTACAGTCTATCTCCCTCACTAATATTGTTGTGAAAAACCCTAAACAGAGTTGTAGTAAACTGAATTTGAGTGTTTAAAAAGATATTATTATATCATGACCAAGTTAAGTTTATCCTATGGATATTAGATTGTTTCATTTTAGAAAACCCAAAAATTTCATCCACCACATTAACAGATGGAGGAGAAAAATCTTACAAGCATCTCAAAGAGTACGTGCAGAAACTTTTTTTCAAAACTCATTCATAACTTTAAAAACTATCTCCTAGTACTAAAACTAGAAATAAAATTGCTTTAATGTTATCAACAATGTATTAAAAACATACAAAAGCATCAGACTAAATGGGGAAATGTTAGAAACATTCTATCGAAATCAGATGCCAACTGTCCCCATGTCTATTTAAGGATGTAGAGCAGTCCTAGCCAATGCAAAAAGGCACAAAAATGAAATTAACAGGGGTTGGAATGAGAGTGGAGACAAGAGTATATGAAACAGCACACTAGAGGTGTTTGATAAAGGCAGCCATAGAGAAGATGGGGATTAAAATATACCCTAAAATGGGCACTAAATATAAACATAAGTAGAAAATTTTAATGAAGTTCTTTTCATATTCCCATGCTACTCTGTTCAACGTTTTATCAAAATTAACATGTTTTGTATATGAACAAAGTAAACCAAACTGAGCCAGATAGTGAAAGCTTCACTTTATGAAAATAAAAATACTTAAACAAACCTGAATTTTCTTTAGTACGAGTGGTGTTTCCTGATCCCATACATGGTTAATTCCTCCATCAGTAATATAGGCTTTAGACACTGTCACCATTTGATTTGTTACCTAAAAATAAATATTAGTCCCAAATAACTATAAAGTGAGAAATAAATTTTTTTATTAAAATTGCAAGCATAAAAACAGTAAATAAGAAACTTATGGAATGTATTAATCACAGTATACAAAACATAAAGACATACACATTCCAGTCAAAACAAAAAATAACCCAAAGTCATGTTTACCTACAACATTTCAATCAATGTAATGAAGGCCATAAATTTCAAAGTCAACTATATTTTCCACTTCTCTATTTCTCCTCTAAGTGTGATTTTCCACTGTCCTTCAACATGCAAACCAAATATCAAGTCAACAATCTCCCACATCCCCCAAAACGGAAAAAATCAAGATAGCTATTTAATTGATCTGAAGGTTAGATCAAAAGGGATGGCTGGTACACGGAAATTTTGGAAAATTTCTAAAATATGTCAAACACATGGGATCAAATCAATAAGGAAAAAAAGGGACTAGGAAAACCAGAACCCACCTCCGGAGAAGATTACTGTGAGGGTGAAACAATTATGGGAAACTTTCAAGATGGGAGACGAAATGAGGGGAGCTTCAGCTGAAACCCTGCACACTGAATGTGGAGCAAGTTGTATAGCAGGCAAAGTGACTTGCTGAAAGGACAAAGCTATTAGTGTGAACCACAGTCTTGGAGAGATGTGGCTGTGCTCCAGGTAGCCACTGCACACCAGGAGGACATATCAGAGAACATGCTATTCACACCCCCCTCCCAATGTAAGTTACACCACTCCCCTACAAGAAATAGAACGAAAGTAAATTAGGAGTCTCAAATACAAACATGGCCAGACAACCAAGAATCCCAAGCAACTGAAGAAAACAAACATGGTAATGGAGGCATTACACTCAACAGACAGAAAATACAGAAAAGATTTTTGTAAAATCCTTTAAAGTATCTTTTATTAAACAAATTAATTCATGAGAAAGCTATGAGATTTTATATCATGGGAATAACTAGAGAACATGGAATTGAAATTTTTTTGTCAAAATTGTACCTATTGGTGTACTGACCAGCAATTGGGACGTAAGTGAAGAACACATGAGTAAGCTGAAGGGTCAAAGGACAAAGATGAACCAAAAAAAGAAAATAGTTAAGAGAAATGGAAGTTAATTCAAAGGGCAAAAATAAACTGAACAAGTGGGTAAGGAATAATCAAAAGCAAAAGAAGTTTTCCCAGTAATGAAGAAAGACAAGACTTTGGACTGAAAGTAAAGAGTTGGGAAAAAAATATTCCAAGCAAATAGACAGGGAAAAAAAAGCTGGGGTAGCAATACTTATATCAGACAAAATAGACTTCAAAACTAAGGCCATAAAAAAAAGACACAAAAGGACAATTCATAATACACAAAGAAAGAATCCATCAAGAAGACATAAACATTGTAAACCTATATGCACCCAAGATAGGAGCACCCAAATATATAAGGAAAATCCTGGAGGACTTCAAGAAAGATATAGACAATGACACACCTATAGTAGGGGATTTTAACACTCCACTGTCAACAATGGATAGATCTTCCAAACAAAATATCAACAAGGATATTGTGGAACTGAAACAAAGAAGAAATCAAAAACTTTCTGGAAACAAATGAAAATGAACATACAGCAGTCCAAAACCTATGGGACACAGCGAAGGAAGTCCTGAAAGGAAAGTTCATAGCAATACAGGCCTACCTAAAAAAGATAGAGATATTTGAAATAAACAACCTAATGCAACATCTACAAGAACTAGAGAAACAACAACAAACAAAGCCCAGAGCAAGTAGAAGGAAGGAAATAACCAAGATCAGAGCAGCACTGAATGACATACAGACTAAAAGAACAATTCAAAGAGTGACTAAATCCAGGAGCTGGTTCTTTGAAAAGATTAACAAAATTGACAAGCCTTTAAGCAGACTCATCAAGAAGAAAATGGAGAGGGCCCAAATATATAAAATCGGAAATGAAAGAGGAGAAATTACAACGGACACTAGAGAAATACGATGGATTGTAAGAAATTACTACAAACAACTTGTATGCCAAGAAATACGAAAACCTGGGTGAAATGGACAAATTTCTAGAAAAATATGATCTCCCAAAACTGAATGAAGAAGAAGCAGAAAGCCTGAACAGACCGATAATAGCTGGTGAAATGGAAGCAGTAAAAAAAAAAAACAAACTCCTGGTATACAAAAGCCTTGGACCAGATGGTTTCACAGGAGAATTTTACAAAACATTTAAGGAAGAGCTAACCCCAATCCTTCTCAGGCTATTCCAAAAAATCCAAGAGGGAACACTCCCAAATACTTTTTATGAGGCCCACATCATCCTAATCCCAAAATCAGATAAAGATACAAGAAAGAAAGAAAACTACAGGCCAATATCGCCGAGGAGCATAGACGCTAAAATCCTCAACAAAATATTGGCAAACCACATCCAGCAATACATTAAAAAGATCATCCACCACAATCAAGTGGGATTCATCCCAGGGATGCAAGGACGGTATAATAATCACAAATCAATAAATGTAATACATCACATAAACAAAAGGAAAGACAAAAATCACATGATCATATCAATAGATGCCAGAAAAGCATTTGATATGGTACAGCACCCATTTATGATAAAAACACTCAGCAAAGTGTTTTTAAGGAATAAAGGGGGCATACCTTAGCATAATAAAAGCTATATATGAGAAACCTACATCCAACATTATACTGAATGGGCAAAAACTAAAAGCTTTCACACTAAGATCGGGAATGAGACAAGGATGTCCACTTTCACCGCATCTATTCATCACAGTATTGGAAGTCCTAGCCACAGCCATCAGACAAGAAAAAGAAATAAAAGGCATCCAAATTGGAAGGGAGGAAGTAAGACTAAAATTGTCATTGTTTGCAGATGACATGATAGCATACATAGAAAACCCTATAGAATCCACCAAAATATTATTCAGCCTAGTAAGTGAATTTGGCAAACTAGCAGGACACGAAGTCAATATTCAGAAATCAAAGGTATTTTTGTACACCAACAATGAAATATCAGAATCAAAAATCAAGGGAAAAATCCAATTTACTATAGCAACAAGAAAAATAAAGTACCTAGGAATAAACTTAACCAAGGAGATAAAACACCTGTACTCAGAAAACTACATAGTGCTGAAGAAGGAAATCAAGAAAGACACAAATAAGTGGAAGCATATACCACGTTCATGGACTGGAAGAATTAACATCATCAAAATGTCCATACTACCCAAAGCAATTTATAGATTCAATGCAATCCCTATTAAAACACCAATGACATATTCCACAGATATAGAACAAACATTTCAAAAAATTATATGGAACCATAAATGACCCTGAATAGCCACAGCAATTTTGAGAAAGAAAAACAAAGTAGGAGGGACCACAATACGACATCAACCTATATTATAAGGCCACTGTAATCAAAACAGTCTGATACTGGCTTAAGAACAGACACATAGATCAATAGAACAGAATAGACAGCCCAGAAATAAACCCATGTCTCTATGGTCAATTAATATTCAACAAAGTGGGCAGGAGCATACAATGGAGTAGAAATAGCCTCTTCAACAAATGGTGTTGGGAGATTTGGACAGCTACATGCAAAAAAAAAAATGATATTCAACCACCAACTTACATTGCACACAAAAATAAACTCAAGATGGATAAAAGGACTTAAATATAAGTGGCGACACCATAAAAGTCCTAGAGGAGAACATAGGCATGAAAATCTCAGATATTCCATGTAACAATATTTTCGCCAATACGTTCCCTAGAGCAAGGGACATAAAGGAAAGAATAAACAAATGGGACTTCATCAAAATACAAAGCTTCTGCACAGCTAAAGAAAACCATCAGCAAAATGGGAACAAACCATATGCGAAAATATATTTGCCAATGATACATCAGACAAGGGTTTGATCTCCAAAATATATAAAGGACTCACAAGACTCCACTCCAGGAAGACAAACAATCTAATTTAAAAATTGGCAAAGGACCTGAACAGACACTTCTCCAAGGACCACAGACACCGGGCCCAGAGACACATGGAAGGATGCTCAGCATCACTGGCCATCAGAGAGATGCAAATTAAAACCACAATGAGATACCCCTTCATGCCAGTCAGAATGGCCATCATAAACAAATCATTAAAGAACAAGTGCCAGCAAGGTTGTGGAGAAAAGGGAACCCTAGAACACTGTTGGTGGAATGCAGACTGGTGCAGCCACTGTGGAAAACAGTTAGGAATTTCCTCAAAAAACTAAAAATGGAACTGCCTTTGACCCAGCAATTCCATGGCTTGGATTATACTCTAAGAATCCTGAAACACCAATTCAAAAGAACCTATGCACCCCAATGTTCATTGCAGCACTATTTACAATAGCCAAGAATTGGAAGCAACCTAAGTGCCCAACAGGAAATGGGTGGATCAAAAAACTGTGGTCCATTTACACAATGGAATACTATGCAGCAGAAAGAAAGAAAGAGCTACGACTCTTCACAACAGCACAGATGGAGCTGGAGAGCATCACGCTAAGTGAAATAAGCCAGGTGGTCAAAGACATCTACAGTATGATCTCACCTATAAGTGAAACTTAAGCAACAAAACAAACAAGCAAGTAAAATATAACCAGCAACATTGAAATAAAGAACAAGCTGACAGTAACCAGAGGGGAGGGGGGAGGGGAATAACAGGGGAAAAGAAGGGGAAGGGTCATCAAGGAACATATATAAAGGACCCATCGACAAAGCCAAATGGGGAAAGGATTGAGGGTGGGAGGTGGAGGGGGCTGGGGCTGGGGAAAGTGGTGGTGGGAAAATGCTGACAAAAACAAAACAAAAAAAATAGACAGGGGGAGGTTAAGAATAGGAAACTGAGAAGCCAAAGAACTGATATGTATAACCCATAGACATGAACTAATGGGGAGGGAATGATGGGATGGGGTGCAGGGCAGATGGGATAAATGGGAAAAGTGGTACAACTGTAATAGCATAATCAATAAAATATACCAAAAAATAAGAATAAAAGAAATAAAACTCTTTTTTAAATAGAAGGAAAAAAAAAGTCTTTGGATTGAAACAACCCAGCAACTATAGAACAAGATAAATGTAAAAAGAACCATATCACTGAAATTTTATAAGTTCAAGGAGAAAGAAAAAATCCTAAAAGCTTCTTGGGAGAATAGAACAGGTTTCCTACAAAGGAAAAGCAGTCAGACTGGCATCAAACTTCTCATCAACAATACTGTATAATAGACAATATCTTCAAAGCTCCAGGAGAAAATTACACGGAGCTTAGAATTTCAAACTAATATTCGAGTGGTAGGATGAAATGAAGCTATTTTCAGACATGCAGGAACTCAGGAGGTTTGCCACACATGGGCCCTCTCTGAATGAACTGCTTAAGAATTTTTTCAGCAAAAGAAGTAATAAATCCACGACAGAGGAAAATGCAGAATCACAAAACAGAGATGATCAAAGAAACTGACAGTACTTAGATTTTAGACTTAATAGTTGATTCATAATGTTGAAAAATATTAACAATAATATGAAACGAGAAATATCAACGTGGGACAGAAATAGCAGTGTTACCTTCTGCACAGAAATACACGTGTGACTCCTTCCCTTGAAAACTTACCTTGATAAACAATGAGGTCATTCTCTCTGAGGTATTATAATACCTTGAAACACTGTGTATCATTCTGATGGCATTAATCAAATTTTGTATTCCATGTGCCATGGAAACCTAAAATTGAAATATATTAAGTGAATTCCATTATACAGTTATAGGTTTAATAGCCAATATCCTATAATATTCAAAACTCTAAACATACATAATTTTATTCTTAAAGTCAAATTTTACTAAATGCAATGTGGTAACCTAGACTGGATCCAGGAACAGAAAAAAAAAATCAGTTTTGATAAATGTGCCAGGAGAATTCAAGACGTAAACAGGAGAATCTGGGTAAAGAAAATTTGGTATTATCGTTGTTTATTTAAAAATAAAATTTTACAGATGAAAGTGATTTTAAGGATTAATAGTTCAAGCTGCTTGTTTTAAAGATGAAGAAACAGATATCTTGAGGGGTAAAGTATCTTACTTAGATCAAAAATCTAGGTGAAAGCAGAGATTAGACTAGAACTCATTTCCATGTGTTCAGTTCAATTCACCTTTCAGCCCTTGTACTAAGTGCCACTAGGTTCTGAGAAGACTGGGTGAAATCCAAAGATGAGAAATTTATTCTGGAGGAGGTCACGACAGACTGGAGGTGATGTACACAAACAAGTAAAACAAGCAGAACAGCACAGAGAAGAGCAAACAAGTGCAAACATAGATAAAACAATCACTAACATCTATAGAATGCTTCCAGGCAAAGAGCTTCACCTAGTGTCTTAATTTATGCTGACAATGACCATTTAAGGTAGATTTGATTACATCACACCTAAGACATTGCTGTAAGGATACCATTACTTTACATGATACTGAAAAAGGGGGGGAAATGCCCAAGATGGGTCATCTCACTCCCACACACAACTAAGCCACCGAATGGCTACACCACCTCTATAAAGGTAAGCATGAAATAAAGGAGTCAAGGGGAAAAAAATAGGAACAAAACATATGTTGCAATCCCACTCCTTGTGGACAGAGTGAAAATAAATTCCCCTGGGAATTTGTACCACAAGCTGGTACTCATTCACTGCAGTCTGATTCACACAAATGGCACAGAAAATGAAACAAAACAAACACTAGTGCTCAAGGAGAGAACTAATAATCTAAGAGGGTGTCAAGTCACATCTACAATAATTCATAAAACTGGACTACTGTAAGATGTTTGAGAGATGGTAAAATTTTTAAAAATATTTTAGAACTTACAAAATAAAATACAGTATTATTATTATTCCCATTTTGTACATGAGAAAATTGAAAAGTAGGGAAGTACCTTAATCAAGGTCCCAAGGCTATAAAATAAACACAGTTATGTATCTGAGATTTTTGAGACCCGCTTTCACCATGACGCAAATCATGATGAAAGAACAGATAAGGTCAATGGCATGACTGCCCTCAAGGAGCATGCTTCTCATTGTTAGAACAATATAAAATATGTAACGGATTTTTTAAGTGGTGATGGAATAAATAAAACCAGGAAGAACTACTAATATACTACACATCCTAAGTATTAGGTATAACTATGACATAATTAAATCAATTGTATGTGGTTTATGAAAATTAACATTATTTCATAGTTAACCTTATATGTCAGAATTCATGTTAGATGAGTCATCTGCAGATTTTTTAAAAATCTAATTTTTAAAAGTGTGCCCAGGAGTCCCTGCCGCCCTCAATAAGTCAAGTCTACAAAGTACCCCTAACTCCAATGAGGAAGGCTTGAGGATAGCACCAAATGGGTCCATCAGTAAAATGCCCTTAATCTGAATTTTAGACATCATCATTTATAATAGTTCCTTGAGTGCACAGTTCTTACCTATTTATACACAGTACTCAGGCGTTTTATATGTAAGATACACAATAGAAGATACACATAAAATGCAATACCAGATGATAAAACATTAAACATGAAATTCATGAATTTATCAATAAGTGGAAGCATAGGTCCATTGCACTTTTCCTGCTCGAATGACAGTGATGAACTAAACAGAAATTGCTAGTTGCTTTTTATAAGAACAAAGAAAATGAGAAAAAAAAATTGTGAAACTACAAAAATATAGGATGTTTGAGGGGGAAGCAATTATATGACTCAATACTATTATACCTCTTTAATTTCAAAAGAAAATGCTTGAAACATTCCTATAGTAGAAAAATGTAAAAAGCTCAATAATAATAAAATAATAGTAATAATAATAATAATGTACATCCCTGGCTATAACAATTGAACAAAGTTTTATGAATTATTAGGATGAAAAGAACACCAGAACTAAGAATTTAAAATTCTGTGAATTTAAATAAGTCTGTTGAACCAAGAAGTTGAAATTAGTATACCTTAAAATTTAGAGATGTTGATAACAATAAAGAGCATTGTATCTTTTTTCCAAGTTTACTTTCTATAATGAAAAGCATTAAATATATTTTTAAAAAAGTAAAGAGAATATTCTAATGATCATCTAGCCCCATCACCAGATTCGACAAATGTTAACATTATTTTTTACATCAAGAGCCAGTTGTAAGTAGTCCTCCTAGAGTAGGCATAACATATATGTGTATTTACTATTTGCTTCTTCAACTCTTGTAACCCTAAATTCTTGTGACATGATAATTCTAATTTTCTTAGACACAATTTTAATTGCACATGTTATAAAGTTAGGAATTAAGTCATTGAGCTAGAGTGAGCCAAGCCACAGCCATATTTTTCTATCACCATATAACCTGGTTTTTTTCACTAATGGTCACATACACAGAAGCACCTAAGATGTTCTTATGTGAAACAAATTTTAAAGAGGTTCCCAACAGAAGTCCAGTTACTAGTACTAGAGGTAGAAGTGAATACAGAGTGAAGTTTAAGGAAGTCATAACTCTTCTTTGTAAACAATAAATTGTAAATAAATTAAAATCCATTGTCTCTTTATAGACTCAATTAGAAGACTGCTTCTGAGACGTCTTCCTTTCCTCTTTCATGGTGTTTCCTGATGGATGATGGGTTCCCACATGGCAGTAAGAATTGCACCTGCCCAGGACTCTCAACCCACCTTTCCCTCCCCACCCACATTAAATTTCTTAGCTACCAATACCCTCTAGGGACGGGTATGAACTACTCCTACGCATCCCTCTTCTCCAAATCTAAGTGATGTGGGACATAGGCTCTTCCCCTTTCCCTGCTTCTAGTATAAAACTAGCACTTAACCTACCCCCCCCAAAAGACTGGTCAACCATGCCATACGGCCAATGGTGCCATGTATTCAGAGGATTTGATGATCTCCTCAAAAATTAGAATGGAGGATGCTGAACATGTGTATCAGACACTAATATAAATTATTTTGAGAGCATTTTAATTTAGGCAACACCTTGAAGAGGCAGTATAGTGAAGTGGGAAAAAATACAACCTATAGTGCCAAAAAGTGCTGGATTCAAATTCGAGCCCATCATTTAAAGCTGTAGAAATGCACAAGTTCAGTTTCCTGAGCTTTAAAATGAGGATTGTTGTGAATATAGAATGAAAATTTATGGAAATGCCTACAATGCCTATAATAATGGGCTAGGGTTCTCAACACTGTGAGACCACAACTGCCCTAAGTTCTCAACAAATACTAGTTTTCTTGATTTCCCCTCTCTATCTAAAGAAATAATAAAAGACTTTCTTTAGTTTTCATATTTCATATAACATTGTGAAATGCCAGATAGTTTATGAATCAAAAACTAATATAAACTTTAGAAAAATAAAAGCAAATGGTAGTGTTAATATGTCCTTCAAAGGAACTCTATAGAAATATTATAGTAGGTTAGTAACCAGAAGATGGGTCCTGTCCTGTGTCACTGACTAGCTGAGTGATGCTGGCCCAGTCACTACACTGCCATGAGTTTGGATTTCCTAATCTCTAATCGGGTCGGTGGCCTCTAAGACAGCCCCAGTGAGGTCTGTCCTCATAGTGCTCACAGTCTTCTACAGTCCGCTTCTCTGCGTGTGCACTGGCCTTCCTGACTTGCTTCTAAAGAATGGAACACAACAGAAATGATGGAAAATGAACATATTTATCTTATTTAATTCACAAATAAGGCCATACTTAATGATAATGCTATATAGTTAAATGTAGGTTAAAGGAATAGAGCTTTAATTCATTATAGATATGTAATAGGGAAATATAGCTTTTAAGTAACTTTTCTGCAGTATGTATTCCCAATACACACATAGTAAGTTATTTTTAACTGCAGTAATTTTTTAAACTACACTCTTAAAGGCATACTTACTAGATCATAGTTGTAGAGAGGTTGACATACTTTTTCTAGAGTGTACAAATATCTGACATTATCTTTTGATTCATTTGCTGTATCTGTGATTCTTGCATCCAAATCACGCCAATTCTAAGAAAAAAAATGTATAAGAATTCTGTAACACATCCAAATATATGAGTGTGCTAAAGTTTAATAAAAAAATTCAAGCTGTCTTCCCTAGTCATACATAGTGATATATACTAAAATAGTAGTTACTTAAAGGTGATTGATATATCTTTTTAGTATATTATTTAAGATTAAAGTTGTAAACACCTTAAATGATGTGCCAAAACTGAAGATTTATTATATGTGTAATTAACATCCTGTCCATAGACTTAAACTGGATCTGCTTCTACTTGGAGTAAATTTTCTAGGTTAGCTATTTACATTATTCTGGGAATTCAAATATGCGTCAAGTTATGAAACAGAATATTATTCTGGGAAAATATTCCTTATCAGCAAAGTGAACTTTTCATATCCAGCGAGAATGTGGGGAGATGCCAAGGGATTATGATGTATTGCTTCATTCAATATATCAAACAACCGATTAATGGCAATAGTAATAAAGAACTCCTAGAATCAATAAAAAATAATTTCTGAAATTTTTTTAATGGGAGAAGATATAAACAACCAATTCATAAGAGAAGAAATGCAAATAGCCAACAAACTCTAAAAAATGATGAGCTTCACTATTAATAAGGAACAGGCAAATACAACAAGCCATTTTCCACATGTCAGATTGGAAGAAAAAAATTCACCTGATAGTACTGACAAAGTTGTGGAGTATATATACACTCTCAAGAAATACTCCTATGTATGCTTACATAAGTTTTAACTGCAGCAATGTTTGTGAACACATTAGAAAAGAAAAAATTTTCCTCAAAAAAGTAAACACAGAGCTAGCATCTGACCCAGAAATTCTACTACACCAAATCTCCATGCAAAAACTAGTACAACGATGTCTATAGCAGCATTCTTCACAAAAGCCAGAAAGTGGAAACAATCCAAATGCCCATAAACTGATAAACAAAATGTGATATCATCTGCAATGGGATGCTATTCAGCTGTGAAAAGGAATGGCGTGCTGAGGCATGCTACAATGTGGATAAATCTTGGAAACATGCTAAGTGAAAGAAGCCAGTAAAAATGATTCCATTTATAAAAACCACTAAATTGTACACTTTAAATTGGAGAAATAAATAGCACGTGAATTATATGTCAAGACTGTTGGGAAAGAAAGAAAGAAAATTGTCTTTCCTGTTTGTCTATAAACTGGAAAATGACTAAATAAAAACCTGGTACATTAACATTCTGGAAAACTACACGGCTTGATCTGACAGGCATAACTCTACAATATTTATTGGGGGAAAGGGAGTTGAAGAACAATCCAATATGACACTGTTATAAAAAACAGAAATACAAACCTATGTGATTTCATATGTATATAGTGTAGTAATATATAAATATCACAGAAGATGTATTAATAAAACCAACAAATAGAAAATTGTGATTGTCTCTATATACTTATCATTCAGCAATAGGAGTTATGGGTTGGGGAGATGTTTGATTAAAAAAGACATGCTTGAACTCAGACATAGACAACAGTATGATGGTTATTAGAGAGGAGGTGGGGGAGGATGAAGTAGATAAAGGGGATCAAACATATGGTGATGGAAGGAGACTAGACTTTTGGTGATGAGCACACAATGGAACATACTGATGACATATTATAGAATTGTATACTTGAGACTTATGTAATGTTACCCTGATAAATTTAATTTTAAAAAAGAGACACTTTCATTCATACTGTTTAAATATTTTACAAAAAATCATGCATTATTTGTTGTAAAGACATTTTTTATATTTTATTATAAATATATACTTTTTTAAGGAAGAGTAAATAAAAAGGACCTGGAAAGAATCAAGTTAACCTGTTAATAAAGATGACCTCTAGAAAAAAAAAGTAAAATCATGAGAATGAGATGTATGATGAGAGGGCATTTTTGCTTTTGAATTTCTGTGTAGTTCCTTATCTCAACGGGCCTCCACTGACTTACATTTCAAAAATAATTTAAAAATGAATAGCAATCATCCCATAGTAGTATTGTCAAATTAGTGTGTGAAATATTGAAGACTAAATTTTCATTTCTATATGTCCTTTTCTTCTTCTGGAAGTAATTGTAGTATATGAGAAAGCCTTACTCAAAGTTAAATACTTGTGAACATGAGATTTCCATATATGATGCAAAGAAGCAGTTCAAAAAGCGTAATTCTCCAGGTGGTTGTTCTGAAGTATACCAAACTTTAAAATACAAGGCCTTTACCTTTAACAGTTTGGAGTGTGCAACATTAAGCACATTTATGACAGCCTTACAACTTGGCCCTTTAATCTGTTCAATGATGTAACTGAATTTGGCTGACATGCGTTTCCAGTGTTCCAGTTCAGTGAGTGGACCTGAGTCATCAGCTTCTTTTCTCATTTGCTCACTCTCAATAAGTACCTGCAATCAAAAAATTCAAAGAATATAGAAATGGTTGTGTTTTTTTTGGTAAAAACTAATTACTTTCATCTTTTTTCAGGGGTATATTTTATTGAGTATGCTATTACAGTTGTCCCATTTTTTTCATCTTTTCAAAAGAAGCTAGAAGTGTAAATGACATTCGACATTGAATAATGTTAAAAATTGTTAGCAAACTAAGAGTAGATGGGAACTTGTTTAACATGATAAGTATTGGGTTGACCAAAAAATTCATTTAGTTATTTTCTGTATGATGGTTCTAGTGGTACTTAGTTGCCTTTAACTTCTTTTGAAACAATGTTGTTAGATTGTATTGTGAAGCTGTTATGTCAACATGCATTTTTTTAAAAGCTTTTCAAAATTGGTAATTTTTGTTAGAAATTTTAATATTGAAGAGGGAAGAAAAGACATTTTTGACATATTATGCTCTATTATTTCAAGAAGGGTAAAAATGCAACTTAAACACAAAAAATTTGTTCAGTGTATGGAGAAGGTGCTATGACTGAGCAAATGAAATGTGTCAAAAGTGGTTTGCAAAGTTTTGTGCTGGAGATTTCTTGCTGGACAATGCTCCATGGTCAGGTAGACCCGTTGAAGTTGATAGGGATCATCAAATTGAGACATTAATTGAGAATAATCAATATCATAAAACACAGGACATAGCCAGCATACTCAAAATATCCAAATCAATAAAGTTATTGGTGAAAATGAAACATGTGTCTTTCATTTTACAGAAAAAACTGAGTGGACTTTTTGGCCAACCCAATAATCTACAGCAAACCAAAAATCTACAGCAAATATACTTAAAGGGAAAATTTTAGAAAATATCACTTTAAAACCAAGGACAAGACAATTTTGACCCAATTACCACCTACTTCCATTCAAACTGGTAACAGAGATCCCAAAACAAGATAAGTAAACAAAAGAATTTGATAAAAATTGGAAATGAAAAAAACAAAGATGGAATAATCACAGTTGACATGGTTGACCACATTCTAAACACTCAAGACTATCTAAAGAAATTAAGCCAGGCGATGAAAGACAGATACCATGTGATCTCACCTATAAGTGGAAACTAATCAACAGAACGAACAAGCAAGCAAAACAGAACCAGAGACACTGAAATAAAGAACAAACTGACAGTGACCAGAGGGGAAGGGGGACAGGATAACAGGGGAAACAATGGAAGGGTCATCAAGGAACACATATAAAGGACTCACAGACAAAGTCAAAAGGGGGTAGAATTGAGGGTGGGAGGTGGGGATGGGAGGGGAGAGAGGAATGGTGGGGGGAAAATGGACAAAGCTGTACTTGAACAACAGAAAAAATTAAAAATTAAAAAAATTTTAAAAGGCAAACATTTACAATTAATAAAAATGAGGGTGCTAGATGTAAATCTAAATTTCAGTAGCATTTCTTTACAAACCATATAACAAACTAAAAATATAAATATAAAACTATATCATTTGCTATAACAAATAATAACAATGATAAGATATCAAGAGATTAACAAAAGATGTGCAAGACCTTTATGGAGAAAATTAGAAAACTTACTTCCAGCACACAGAAGACCTAAATAAATGGAGAGATGTTCATGGAGGGATAAATTCAATATAAAGATGGCATTTTTCTCTAAATTAATTTATACAAGGCCTATCCAGAAAGTATCCAGCCACATAAATATGAAAAATAGAGACATTTCCTGAAGAAGATACAAGATACAAGAAACATTATACATAGGACAATGACACCTCAGTCCCCTTCCAAGCAGGCAGTTTGGGACTTCACACAGTTCTCCCAGCATCTCTTCCACTATTCAAAACACTGCAAAATCCTTTGTTGGAGTCATCAGCTGCCCCATTGCATTTTCCTGAGTCTCATCGACAGTCTGAAATTTCTTCCCATTCAAAGGTGATTTTAGTTCTGGGAAAAGCCAGAAGTTGCAGGTTGCCAAATCTGGGCTGTAGGGGTGTTGAGTCACTTGGGTTGCTAATCTTTGTTGAGTGCGGCCCATACACGTTCAACATTCTCAGGTGTTATGCTTGCTGCAGGCCTTCCAGAATGTGCATCACTTTCAGCAGACTCTCGACCATCTTTGAAACATTTGTGCCACACTTTTATTTGTGCTGCACTCATTGCATCATTCCCAAAAGCCTTTTGGATCATCCAAGTAGTTTCCGCAGAGGAATGTTCAATCTTCACACAAAATTTGGTGCAGATTCATTGCTCTACTCACTCAGTCGTTTTGAATGCAACAACCACACAGTGCACATGCTCACTCAAAGGCATCTATGGCCCCTACTGACTAGTACAGTGAAGTTGTCATTGTTTAGACATGCACATTCCACTCCACTCTCCTTGGCTGCCAGGTTACATCGACTTTGCACAAACCATATTTGCTGCGTTAACAATGGCTGGATTTTTTCCAGACAGACCTCATACATTCAATGAACTTTCAATCAAAATCTCAAAAGGTGTTTTGATGACACTTGACAAACTAGTCTTAAAATTAATTTGGAAGAACAATTAACCAGAAATAGTCAATGCAATTTTGAAGAAAAATGCAGAAAGGGGCTTGCCATACCAAATGGTAATTTAGTAAAAAGCTATAGAAATAGAAACAGCATAGTATAAGTACAAAAAACAAGTACACCAGGGTGATAGAAAAGTTCTAGGTTCCAGAAACTTAGTATGTTAAGTTTTTTAATACCAGAGGTGGTATTAAAAATTTGTTAGGAAAGAATGGACTATTAAATAAACAGTTCTGGGACAAAATGGCTGACTATATGGGAAAAAAGAAAATTAGATTCCCACCTCATATTATACCTGCATACAAAAACAATTCCAGGTGGATTAAAAACCTAAATGTTAAAACCAAAATGGTAGGACTTTAAAAAAAATATCAAAGATGCCCTGATTGGTATAGCTCAGTAAGTTGGGCATTATCTTTAAACAGGAAGGGGGCCAGTTCAATGCCCTGTCAGGGAACATGCCTGTATACAGGCCAGGTCCCCAGTTGGAGGCATGAGAGAGGCAGCACGAGGCAATCAATTAATGTTATCAATGTTTCTCTCTCACATCAATGCTTCTCTCCCTTTCTCCCTCCCCTCTCCTCTTTCTAAAAATATTTTTTTTATTGTTGTTCAAGTACAGTTGTCTCCATTTTCCTGCCACCACTCTCCCCTGCCCCACCCACCCCCACCTTCCAACCTCAATCCTACTTCTCTTTGGCTTTGTCCTTAGGTTCTTTATACATGTTCCTTGATGACCCTTCCCATTCTTTCCCCTATTATCCCCAACCCTCCTCCCCTCTGGTTTCTGTCTGTTTGATTTTTATTTCAATGTCTCTGGTTATATTTTGCTTGCTTGTTTGTTTTGTTGATTAGGTTCCACTTATAGGTGAGATCATATGGCATTTGTCTATTACCCCTGGCTTATTTCACTTAGCATAATGCTCTCGAATTCCACCCATGCTGTCGTAAAGAGTAGGAGCTCCTTCTTTCTTTCTGCTGTGTAGTATTCCATTGTGTGAATCTACCACAGTTTTTTGATCCGCTCATTTACTGTTGGGCTCTTAGGCTGCTTCCAATTCTTGGCTATTGTAAATTGTGCTGCTATGAACACTGGGTGCACAGGTTGTTTTAACTGGTGTTTCAGGATTCTTAGGGTATAATCCCAGCGGTGGAATTGCTGGGTCAAAAGTCAGTTCCACTTTTAGTTTTTTGAGGAAATTCTAAGGGACATAAAGGAAAGAATAAACAAACGGGACTTCATCAAGTAAAAATAAATGTTTTAAAATATTGAAGATAGAGTAAAAGTATAAAGAAAACCATGGAACTATTATCATAATTACTAAGAGAGTAGTTACTGCTGAGGGAAGAAAAAGGGAATTGAAATTGGGAAGAAGAATGCAGAGGGATTGTAAGGTGCTGGCCATCTTTTGTTTCTTAACTTGTGCAAAGGTTATACAGGTGTTAATTTTGCAATAATTTGTTTATTTTATTGTATTTATTCTTCTCTACTTCACCATTTAAAATAAACAATGTAGGAGAATATCTTCATAACACCGGAATAGAAATGGCTTTACAATACCAAATGAAAACGAAGGACCCAAGGTGAACCAAGAAAGGATTAATATCCAGAAAATATTATTTAAGCTCTAACAATTCGGAAAGATATCACTAAGCAATCTGAAGTATAACTAGGTAAAGGATATGAACAGGCAATTTAACAAAGAGGAAACCTAAATAGCCATTAAACACGCTCAACCTCAAATGTATTCGAGGTAATGCAAAATATACTGGCAATGATTAAAAGTCTGACAAACCCAAATGTAATGAAAGATGTGAAGAAATTGGAACTCTCATGTGTTTCTGTAAAAAAATTAGAGTTAGTATTTTATACTTTATAGTTAATATAACCAGTATTTGGAGGGCTTTGCAATACCCCACGAAATATCCATTCTTTACTGCTCTCGGCAGTTCCACTGGGAAACTCTTGAACATGTACAAAGGAGACCTGAACAAAGATATTCATTAAATACATATTTTTATTGCTTGCAATAGTAAAAAAAAGTAGAAAAAATTATCTTTCTGAAGGAATAGATGAATAAACTTCTTTACCTCCTTAAAGAGAGGATACTAGACATAAGTTAAATGTCTCCAAGAAGTCTGAATAT
>PVJD01015666.1:0-24021 GCA_004026545.1 Mormoops blainvillei
GCGAGCCGTCAGGCATGGAGGGCGGCAGACCATCTGCTCCGCAGAAGTCTCAGCACCGGAGCCAGGAAACGTGCGCTTCCGCCCACATCCAATTATTTGTCCCCTGAGGATGGAACGCATCCTCCCGGGTGGTGACCTCCCCTCAGCTCGGCGGAACTCAGCATTTTTGCCTTCATCATCTCAAACTGCGCGCAGGAGAAAAACGATACTTTGGGCAGCGCGTGGCGAGACAGGCCTGGAGCCTGGGGCAGCTCCTCCTGGTTCAGGCTGCGCGTCGTTGGGGAGGAGTGACAAACGGAAGCGAGTGTGACCCTCCTGTGGCGTCCCTGGCGGCGATTCTCCAAGCAGAAGCCGCGGGGGCAGGAGTGGGTCTGCTCGGCCCCGTCGCAAGGCCAGTGCAGAGCCGATGCCCCATCAACATTTTAGGAAGAAGCGAAGGAACCCAGTGTTTCCCAGACAGTGCTCTCCTGAGATGCTCTGTGACAAATGGGACCGAGGGTCAAGTAACTTGGGAAAAATGTGTTGTCACGAAGGCTCATGATACACTGTACCCCATGTCCAAGGCTCTGAGAAGTCCTGCAGCGAAGGGTTTCCGTGTTACTCAGTTTATGCCAACTCTCCCCCCCATGCCGGTTTGGTCACAGTCACTTTTCTGTCTCCACCCCAGCTCGTGCCGTCACAGGCAGGGCTGTGAGGGCGTGGCGGCTCCTTCTCGCTCCGACCTGACTTTCCGTACATCCTGTGAAGAGTGTTTGTGAGAATGTGGACAAGAACAGCAACTGCCACCCTCGTTTTCCAGAACCTTCCGGTCTGGGGAGAAGACTCGGGGACATGGCTACAGCACGAGTGGGGGAGCTTGCATCTGGTCACTCTGAAATGCCCTTCTGTCCCCCGAGGTGTGCCCCACGCCCCGCTTGGGGCCCGGTGGTGGCTTTTCTTTCTTCTTATTGACCGACACTGGGGGGACCGCCCTGCTGGGCTGGGGACCCTGCTGTTCCCACACTCTCTTGCATCCTGGACCAACCCCAGCTCAGCCGCTCTGTCTGCCTGATGCTCCAACGTCAACTGTCCCCAGTGGAGAAGGACCTGCTCACTGTGCCGTCCAGGTCCCCAGGAGGGGCTGCTTGTGGCCCTGCACAGCCCCCCAGTGAGCCAGCTGCCAGGGAGGACGCCAGTCCCCCACCCCGGGACGCAGCCGGAGCTCTTAGGGGCGGGCAGAAGATGCTCCCTCAGCTCTGTTCAGTGCCCTCGGACCAGGGCGGCGACACACACCTGATCTTCCTTGGGGCTGGTTCTTTCCCAGGGGGCTTTGAGCACTCCCACCGGTGCCACCTCCTGGTCCTTGCGGGAGGCCATACCCCGGGAATGTGCAGGGTGGCCTTACCTGCGGCAAAGCCCCTGCTGTGCCTTCAGTTCCCCTTGGGCCCAGCCCACCGGGACCCTGGGGTGGCAGGCGGCTGGGAGGTGGGCTGTTTCCCTGGTACAGATGGGGGACTGGGGCTCAGACAGGATGTGGGCCCAGTCTGACCTGTGACTTGCAACCTGGTAGGGGCCAGTGAACAGACATCCCACCCAGATCTCAGGGCCACTCCTGCCCAGACCCACCAGGTGACCCGAGGTGGCCCGAGCAGGGCTGGACTCCCGCATGGGCCTGGCTCCATCCAGTGCGCTGCCACCCGGGCCTCCAGACCCCTGGCTGGGTTGCCATGGGAACTACCTGGCATGTTGGAAGCAGCCTGTGGGCCTGGGATGGCTGGTCACCTGTCTGGGACGTCCACTCCCTACAGTGGACCTTTGGGTGGCTGAGACCATCGAAGGAAGGACCTGCTTGAGGTCCCAGTGAATCGGGTACAGCCAACCTTAGACCTCGCCTGTCCCATCCCACCCCCCACATCCGCCCTTCCCCCCGCTCCGGGCTGCCACCCGCACAGAAGCTGGGCTCCGTCTGGTCGTATCTGAGGCCCAAGGGAGGGACTAGATGGGGCAAAGGAGATGACCACCCCCCACGACAGAGGGTCTGCTCTGAGCCCAGGGACGACAGGGCTCCCTACCCCGCGTCCCGCGGCGGGGTGTGGGGGAGGCGGTGGTGACCCCGCTCCGCAGGGGAGCAGGGGAGGCCTGGGGCTGAGCAGTTAGCTCAAGGCCACCCAGTGACCAAGCTGGACTGAGGCCCCAGTGGGCCTGGGCGGGGCGGCCCCTCCAGCCTCCTCCCCACTTTGCACAGGCAGCTGAGTGACACAGACCTGGTTCTAGCGCTTTCTGTTCTATGAGTTCGGATTGGCCCCTCGGCCATGAGGAGCCTCGATCTGCTCGTCTATGCTTTGCCTATGAAACTGAGCTGGTCTGAGGGGACCTGCCGCCGCGGGGCCAGGGGCGGCCTCAGGGAGGTCGGGATGGACCCAGGCCCCTACCCATGGCTGAGTCCCCTCCTCGCCCGGAGGACTTACCCCCAGGCATCACCTCCACCAGGAAGCCTTCCCTGACCCCCGGGCTGGGCACCCTCCTCGGCGATGACATTCCCGCCAGAGGCGGCCTCCCTGATGTGTGGCAGACGTCATGGGTGAGGGCCAGGCCTGCCGCTGGGGGTCAGGGCCGGGACTGGGGCTGCTTGGGTTTTGCCAACACCAGACGGGATCTTGTCGTTGCAGCTACACAACGTTGCCCTGGCCCTGGAGCTGCTGAAGGACGAAGGCCTGCTCACCTACCCGGTCAGCCCTGAAGGTGAGTGTGCGGCCCACGCAGGGCTGCGGCGCCGTCCTTTGGGCGGCCAGCCCGGGGCGGGACACGCAGGGTGGGGGGCGGGGTGGAGCAGGCGCGTTGGTGCGTCCCCTTGCTTGGCGTGGGTGCGTAGTGAGCGTTCGCTGAGGTTTCCTGGGGGTGGCTTCCACCTGCCCTGTGGGGGAGGGCTTGGCCCCAGGGAGAAGAGAGGAGATGGGGACTGAGCGGGAGGTGGGAGGCAGGGCCTCATGGTGGGTCCAGGGGCTCAGGCAGAGCATGGCCAGCTGCCTGGTTTGCCAAGGGGTTTCTGGAGTTAGCACAGAAGCCCCGTGTCCCAGGAAACCCCTCGGTCCCAGGCACACTGCGACATTGGTCACTACCGCCCCTGCCCAGGCCTGACTGGCCGCCCTGCTCTCCCCTGCCGCAGACATCGTCAACAAGGACCCCGTGAGCACACTGCGAGTCCTCTACAGCCTATTTCTCAAACACAAGATGAAAGGAAGCACGGACAGGATGCCCCATGGATCCCCCAATTAACCAACTGCCCCCGAAAGCTGCCTCTCAGCGGCTTCTCTGGGCCGGCTGAAGCCCTCGCCCCCGCCCCCGCCCCCCGGCTGTTTCCTGCTTCCATCTGCCTGACTCTCTCTAAACCTGCTAGGCGTGGGTCCATTTTGAGCCAACCTGTGGCCTCGCTTGGTTTATTTTAACAAATATATTTCTGGGAGGGACTTTGGGAGCCTGCCAGGGTCCTGGGAAAGGCCGCTACGTGTGCATAAATACGAGCTGACCCTGCACGCAGCCTCCCTCCCCATGGCGCCGGGCGTGGAAGGTGCCGGCCCCCCTGCGGCAGCCAGAGCCCAGCCACGTGACCTTCACTCAGGTTTGCGGGCCTGGCTCTGAGGGCAGAAGGGGCTCTCAGGTGTCAGGGCTGATGGTCGGAGGCCCCGGCCTGCCCACACTCAGCTGCCGCCGCCCGGGGTGACAGCCCCCAGATTACCACCCACCGGCAGGAGCGCCCCAACCCCGTGTCTCCAAACCCATGCTCCCCGAGCCACATGGGGAAGTTAAGTCAGTTTCTTGCCAGAGGAACCGCTCCATCGAAGGAGACACCTTCATGCTTGATCAGTGGCCTGCCCCCAGGGAGGTGTCCGATGCTCTGGGTCCTCCTGGCACCTCTGGCTCCGTGTCCTTCTTGGTGCCCATGTCTGTCCCCTACCCCATCCCAACCCCTCCAAGCTGAAAGCCCTGTGCTCTTTCCAGAACTTTCTGATGCTATCAGCCCAGCCTGAGATGCCTTCATCCCACCCCCCACCCCCAGGATCTTGTCACTCACAAAAGGAGGGGCCGGGCCACCCTTGAGGAGCGAATGGAGGAGGGATGGGCCCCGGGACAGGGCCGAGGCCTGGGGATCCCGGTGTTTGGGGGCGGGTGGAGGGAGTGGCTCTCACAAAGGACACTGAGGAGGGGACAGTGCCGGCTGCCGGCCACCACCCTGGCTCTCCCTGCCTCCCTCCTCCTTCCCGAGAAACCCGACTCCGGCTGAAGCTGCCTCTGAAGCTGGAAGCAGGATATTTCTAGTGGCCTGAGCTGGACGGCGGCCAGGGCCGGGGAAGGAGCTGGCAGGCTCGGGCTGGGTGTGCAAACACTCCGGAGCGCCGGGAAATGCCTCGAAGGCGGGTGTGCCTCCGAGTCGAGCCTCTTCCCAAAATAATCCGGGGGGCAGCTGTCTCGGATTCTGAAACTGGGTCTGGCTGCCTGAGCGGCGGGAAGCCCCAGGCCCCTCACCAGCGCCACTCTGGGAACAGATGGCATGACGAATATTTTTTTCTTTTACCGAAGTCAGCTGGTAGGCGAACAGCTTGCCTAGAGAGAAGTGTGTTCCTCCCCCTCTCTCTCTGGTAACAGAGTGGAGTTGCCACCTCCCCTCCCCCAGCCCTGCCCCCACCACCTCCTTCCTTGTGAGACCCCCGGCAGCCTTTCTCTCCTCGGGGGGGCTCGAGGGGCCCTCCCCCACCGGCAGGTTGGCCCCAGGCGGGCGTCTGGGCCCCTCAGGTCCATGGGGGCCTGGCCTGAGCTTGGGCGGCAGCCTCTGGTTGGTGGGAAAAGGAACAATGGGGGTGTCCCAGAAATGATTCTTCCACAGAGCGGCCAAGTGGCATGGGTGGGCCAACCACTGTGTGAATTCATTCATTTTTCCATGAGGGGTTCAAATCGATTGGTACGAGGACTACCTATAAAGGCATCCACGCATGGGTGGGCTTTTACTTCCCCGCCAACCCTTGCGCCCGAGCCGCTCCTCAGAGACACCCCCTGAGCACCCACCGTGTGCGGGCTCCGGGTTTGGAGCGGAGCCCACGGGCGGCTCAGGCGCAGGCTCAGTCTTGGCGGCGCTCAAAGCCCCAGCGGGGGACACAGGGTGGTGCGGTGTCTGAGCGTGAATCTGGGGCATGTGTCCCACGTGCATCCTCTACTTACTGTGTGACCCTGGGCCAAGCACTTCCCTTCCTGAGCCTCAGTTTCCTTCTCTCTCAAATGGAAGCAATGGAATCTACTCTTCATAGGATTATTATGAAAGCCAAGAAAGGGAATCCATCTAAAGAGCTTGAAACATTTCCGGGCACATGGAGTTCAATGACGTCAGACGACACCACCCCGTCCTCATCGCCACTCTGATCTAACGATCCCATCCATCTCACAATGGCACGAACCACTTTCCGGTGGTGAGCTCCCCGTCATTAGTGGTATGCAAGCAGTAGTTGGATGAGCACTTGTCAGGGCGCACGGAAGGAACAAAAGCAGGAGGTAGAACTCAAGCGTAAGACACCCCCAGCTCCCCTCCGAGGGGCTTTGACCTTCCGGCGCCCCCCACCCCATCCCGCCACCATCTTTGTGTGAGATGCTGCATGATGTCTTTCCCCTCCCTGGGCCCCAGTCTCTCCGCAGTTCTAGAAAACAAGAGGTGACAACATCTATGTGGCTGAACCACCCCGACGGAGAAGGCTGCAGAAGGAAAGACTAACATTTATTCATTGTCACATTCGGAAATTAGACTGGGAGCCACAAATAGACGCTGCTAACGGGAGCGTCTGGCCCTGCGGATCCCTGGCGAAGTCACGTCTTGCTGCCTCCCCCACTGGGGTTTGGCTTGAGTATTTGCCAGCCACTCGTTTTTTCCTGAGGCAGTTATTACGCGGCGGGGGGGGGGGGGCGGTGTCCGACGGCAGTCTGGGTGTTCTTTCAAAGGGACGCATGCTGCTCTGGAAAAGGGCCCACCTGAGCGCTGAGCTGCTGTGCGGTCAGGGGCTCACCCCCTGTTTGGAGTTGGGGGGTGCAGGGCAGAGCCAGGGAAGGGTGGGTGAGGGTGGAGGGCCCTCCAGCTGGGAAGGCCCACCAAAGCCAAGGCTGCTCGGGGCCGTGCGCACCTGCCTGTTTCAGTCCCCACCCCTCGGTGCCCAGCTCGGGATAGGCGTTCAGCCCCCTTCCCGGCCATCGGCTGTCACATCGGCCTTCAGGAGCCCATCTTCATAAAAGCCTTCATCTCTGCTTCTTCTGCCCTCCTGCTCTGTCTCCGTTCCCCTCTTGCTACCCAAGCTCCTTGAAAGAGCACAACTCCTCCCTGTCTTTTGTGACTTCTCCCCGACGCCCCCCCCACCCCCACCAGCAAGCTCTTTGTTCCTCCCTAAAACTACGCTCAGTGATGTCACAGACCCCCAGCCCGAAGTCCATGGTCGTTGGCCAGACCTCAGCTCCCTGACGTGGCCGAGTCAGCGGCGCGCCACCGAGCCGAGTGCCCCCAGCTCTCCTCCCCTCCGTCGGCTCCCAGGACCGCTGCCTGCGTCTGCCGGTGCCTCCTGGCTCCCTTGCTGCTTCTTCCTGTCTCCTTGACCTTGAACATGTTGGAGGGTCCCAGAACTCAGTCCTTGTGTCTCCTCATTTTAGCCCCTCACTCCCTTAGTGACCCTGCCCCGTGGCTTTAACCTTCACTGAGACGCCAACGACATCCACGCCATACCTGGAGCCTGGGCCTCCGCCCTAACCTCCAGCCAGGCTCCCACCTACCTCTGTGACGGTTCCGCTGCATGTCGCCGCCTCTGAAGCTCAGTACGTCCACCACTGACCCCCCCCGACCGCCTCCGGCCTCCCCACCTCGGCTGGCGGCAGCCCCGTCTTCCCTTGCTAGGGCCTGGAGCCTTGCATCCACCTGCGCTTCCTCTTTCTCTCACCTCCAACCCCATCCGACCTGTCAGGAGATTAGGTTGGCTCTACCGCCAAAGCAATTCCAAAATCTGATTGCGCCTCACCGCTCCACGGCTTTCATCTGGGGACACGTCACCTTCGCCTCGCCCCTACTGTCTGCTCTCTGCCCAGCCACGGAGTGAGTCTTTAAAAACATCAAGCCAGAGCATGTCGCTCCTCGGTTCAGGACCTTGCAAAGTCTCCCACATTTCAGCCCAAATATCAGCCAAGATCCCGACAGGGGTCTACAAGGTCTTTATGGGGGTCTACAGGGTCCTGACAGGGGTCTTACAAGGCCCCCACAGGAGTCTACAAGCCCCATTTAATTTGACTCCTATATCTTCTAGCGTCGCTTCCTCTGCCCACTCCTGCACTCACTCCAGTCGCCATGCGGTGAGGAAGCCCAAGCCACCATGTGGAGGGGCCCGCAGGGGAGAGCTGAGGTCCCGACCCCATAGGCCCAGCTGCGCTCCCAGCTTGTCGCCAGCATCAACCGCCAGCCGCAGGGGGCAGGTCGTGCTAAGCCCCCAGCCATCCCAGAGCCCCAGCCCAAGCCCCGTGACGTGGAGAACCCACGTGCTCACCCTTCACAATTGTCACAGCAAATGCCTGTGGGAGTTTTAAGATACTAACCTTTGGGGTTGTTTGTCATACGACAGTAGATAGCCTCAACAACTGTCCAGCTGGACACTTGGTTTTGAAATGTACTTTAATGACGTGAAGGCACACACGCGCATATCTACACACGAGCGATGCCCTGTGTCAGCACAGGCGCGGTGGGTCCACCGGCGTCCTTGTGTTCCATTCTCCTATTTTGCTTGGCTCCCTTTCCCCCCTCCCACTCGTGCAGCCTCATCCCCAGATCACGTCGCCTTATTGTTCTGAACGCATGTGCTCTCGCGGATTAACGGCTACAGATACACTGAAAGGGTCTGTCGGGGAGGCCTGATGTCACAAAAATGCAGTCGATACTGTGTTTTCTTGTCCGCACTTCGCTGTTCTGATTTGACAGTCCCTCCGAATCCCCCGTAGAGCTTCCAATTCATTCCCTTGAATAGTTGCATAAATTTCCACCGTGTGGCCTTTCTGCACTAGTCAGGCATCCCCGGGGGGTGCTGGCGGCGCTGCACACTGGCTCGTGACACAGCCTGTTGTTAATTTTGTGAGGCAGTTATTCAATGCAGCCGGTAAAAATTTAAATTCTGTAAACTTATAATTAAATGCATTAAAAACCGGGGTAATAAACACTCCGACGTGCCGTGGAACGGCCTCTGTGTCGCTCTTCCCACATCTGTGAGCAGGCACCCCAGGGGGGCAGTTTAAAGGTGGCCACGGTGAGAGCGCGCACACCGCGGAAATTGGTGCAGGTGACAAGCCAGGGCCTGCGTTAGTGCTGTGGTGGCTGTCTAGACTTCAGAAACATTAGCATTAATAATGCAAATGCAACTTTAGCAACGGCATTGGGAACAGCGCACAAAATTCAGGAACGGCTCTCCCAGGACTTAAAAACTGATATTTGGTCCAACCAAGAGGACATTCCTGCCCCGGGGGATGAGCGGTGTTTCAATATGTCTTCTTTGTTTCACTTTCTCCTTCCTCTCTGACGACAAAGGAAGTGTCCAAGGACGTTTGTGTTGGCCCTGCACCTGTTCTTTGGTTGTTGCGATAACCCTTCTGTGAGCATCGGTTGGCTATGGGAGACTCACCGTACAGAGTATTATATACTGTGTTATTATTTGTAAGCTATGGGTCGCACCTCCTTCACAGTAACACGTTTGTTAACAAATACAGGGTGTGCACGCAGCGCACGTTCCTTCCCTTGCTCAGCACCCGGCTGCTCGGCGCGGCCATGTCCACGCTGACGCGGGATTCCACCCCCTGCCGTCCGTGCTGGGTCCAGGGCTGTGTCTATTTTCAATTTTAATAGATATTTTCCGATCGCTTTCCACAAAGGCTATAACAGTTCTCATTCCTGAGGGCAGTGCCTGCGAGCGCCCTTTCCCACACAGCCGCCGCCAGCAGACCTTTGCCGGCCTGACAGGCGCGAAGTGGTGTCTCGTTCTCTGCTGCCCCCGTCCCGGAGCGCCCGGAAGTCTTTCCATACGGCCGTTGCCGCTGAGACTCGCTCTGCGAACTGCCTCTTGGTGTCCCTTTTTCTTTTCCTAGAGGTGGGGTTATTGATTCCTTTTCTGTCAGTTTGTTCATTCTCTCTGTAAATTAGACACGAGCCTTACATGTTTTCTCCGTGTTTAAATCTCTCATTTGTGTTTGTGTGATCTTTTGTTATACAAAAATTAATTGCAACGTTGCCAAATGTTTGCCTTTTCTTCCCTAGCTCCTGGGTGTCTGGTCTTGACTAAGAATGTTTCCCCGCGTAAGAGCATTCACATAACCTTTTAGAACTTCTGCCTGAGGTTTCTTATTTTATTTAGGTCATTAATATAAAGTTTATTTTCACTTATGGCTAAAATAGGGGCTCAGTTTTATTTTCTCCCGGATTAGTTTTATTGTTTCACAAATATCTACAAGTCATGCCAGCATCACGTGTAGATGTTTGTGAAACAATAAAACTAATTGTGTATCAGTTAGCAAACCCCCACTGTACCGAAACACTACTTTTGTTACATCAGATTCTCATACACACTCACATATCTCTGCCTTCTGATCAGCGTGTCCCTCCTTAGGCTGACAGCACATTGATCTGGTCACAGCGTGTATGTGAGCCTCCATTTGGGGATTTCAGGGAGACAATATACGACACAATTTCTGGGCGAGGTGCTAAAAGGACCTCCTTTTCTCTCTCTACTTCCCTTTAAGTGGCACTTGCCATGGGGAAGCTCCGCGTTGAATGTTGTGGAGACACAAGATGAAAGCAATTGGATTCTCGAGCCACTTAATGGAGCAGACGTTCCCGGGGCATTGCTTGGTCATGCCCGCCCCTTTTCTAGCTGCTTTTAAGATCCTCTCTTTGTCTTTTGCTTCTCGAAGGGGCACTACTTGCTCAGAGGACAGATTGGTGACTGTCAGGGGTTAAGGAGGAGTGGGAACAGGAGGGAAGCAGATGCCACTATGAAAGGGCAACACGAAGGATCCTCGTGGTGAAGCAAATGTTAAGAGGCAAAGGTTACCGCATCCGTGGCTTTATGTCTTTAATTATTTGGGAAAAAGTCTCCGCCTTTTATCTCTTCAGAGGCATCTCTTCCTCATTCTCTTTCACCCCTCCTTTCGGAACCACAGTTTCCTGTCAGTTCCATGTTTCCTACGACTGAACACTTTTCATCCTTCTGGCTCCATGGTTGTCAGTCTGGGTATTTTCTTTTGACCTGTCTTCAGGTTCCTTAATTCTCTCTTCAGTCGTGTCTAATCTGATGGTCAAAATTAAACCTTTTCCTTTTGAGATAGCTGTATATTCATATGTAGTTGTCAGAGGTAGTGCAGAGAGATCCCTCCACCCAGTTTCCCCCAATGGTGACATCTTGCATCGTCACACCTAGGGTGTTGACAGCGGTGCTCTCAAGATAGAGAACATTTCCATTTTCACCAGGGCTCTTCCCGTGGCCCTGTTTATAGCTACATCCACTTGCCTCCTGCCCCACGCTGCCTTAATCCCTGACAGCCACCAATCTGTCCTCCATTTCTGTAACTGTGCCATTTCAAGCATGTTCTATCAATGGAATCCTCCGCTCTGTGACCCTTTGGGACTGGCTCTTTCCTTGCGCTGGAATTCGCAGGAGCCTCAAGCAGATCGGTGCACAGATCAGTGAGCAGCTCCTTCCTTTTTGCTGCTGGATGATTTTCATCAAGAATGTGCACGGCTTGTGTAACCGTCCACCAGCCAAAGGGTGCTTGGATACTTTCTAGTTTGGGGGTATGGGTTTTGGTATGAATATAAGTTTTATAGGGCCCCCACGGGGTCTCCGAAGAAAGCTCCGTTTGCCCCAAGAGCACGCCCACAGCAGCGAAACAGTGGCGGCAATCTGCCCCTGACCTCGCCCTTTCTCTGTCCTTTTTCTCCCTCCCAGAGTCGCCCCGCCCCCCAACTAAGCCATCACGCGAGACTCAAGCCTGCAGGGGTGGGAGGAAGAACTCCGACTAGCCCTTGACATTGAAACCGAACCGAACCGGACCTGGCCCCTTTGCTTTTGCAGCGGCACGGCCCTGGCCAAACTGTGAATGAGGTGGAGTCCCGGGTGGGAAGTGGGTCCAACGTGGCCCCTGGGGGTGGCTGTTACTGGAGGCACAAAACCCCTACTTGCCAATAAGCTTCTCTGTTCCTCCTCGAGGGCTGGAGGGCCGGTCCCTCTCTGCAAGCTCCCCGGCTGGTGCCGGCACACAGTCGTCTTCGGAGCCGGGTGCTGACCAGCACCCACCCAGGGAGAGCTGCTGTCCCACAGCCCCAGCTCTAGGTGCGGGGATGACAGGGGAGCACAAAGTAGCAGGGGACACTGGCGACGGCACCCTTGGCAGCAATCGCCCCCTCCTCGCCTGCCAGCGCCCCTTCATGGCTCTGTGTCCTCGCTGGCCTGGCTCTTGCCCCTTGAGGGGTGGTGGCCTTGGCGCTGGACTCCCTGAGGCCTTCAGGATGGTCTCATGTGACCAGCTGCCCCCGATGCCACCTTAGACGGCTCCTCGGCCAAGACCCCAGGCCCTTGTCCTCCACCGTCCCTGACAGAGCGCCCGAGAACAGGAATGCAGGCTCCCGTGGGTGCATTTTGAAACAAGAAAGCAAATTTTAATACAGGGCACAGTGGACATGACACTCCTTTATTAAAACCTAAGGACATCTTTATAAAAACTACTGTATATAAAGACAAAAGCAGTGCAACAGCGGTCAGTGTAAAACACGTCATTATTAATACATTATAGATTATTATTAATAGTAGGAACATTATTGGTTTTTGGTTTTCCCGGTTATCAACTCTCAGAGACCCCACGCCGGTCCACTTGACGCCGGGGTTTACAGGAGAGAGAAGACGTTTCTGTCCCACCCGTAGCTGCGCGCCCTTGTCCCGCTGACCCTGGGGAGGACCACCCGGGGACCCTGCTTTGTTAGGGTGACTGAGCCCCACCCTCGGCGTGCACATCCCCTAGGCTCTGCTGGTTTGGTTGGTGGACTGTGATGTATCCCACTAGCTTTAACACGGAAAATGGGGGAAGAGACAGGAAGAAACCGCAGGTGAGAAACTGAGGTGAGGGCCCTAGGGGGGTTCTCTCGAGCCACCAGTCTGGCTCCAGCCGTGGCCACGTAGATGCCCACGGTGGCCAGGCCACCTGTAACTTTCCCTCAGGTGCACGGGTGAGCCTCCCCAGGGTTGGTCTGACTTCGATGGGATCCTGTCCGTTTCTGAGGGTGGTCGAGGGCCATTCAACGGGGCCCCTCATTGCACAAACCCCGGAGCCACCGTTCACAGCACAGCCTGGAGGAACGGTGCCCTGGGAGCCCACGACCACTTTTGGGACAGCACGTGAATGGCGCCCCCTGGAGGTGGGCGCTGCAGCAGCCCTGCATTTCACTCGGTCAAGGGCAAATGGGTCAGGGCTTTGGCATGAAGGTACTAGTTTTAGGTAACGGGACTAACGGTCACAGCTGTTCACTCGCCAAGCATCTGTCTAGCACCGGCTGTCTGGCAGGGTCTTGGACTAGAAACTTGGGGGTGGGGGGGGCACGCCACCTCCAAGGTCACTTTCGTGGACGGGATAGGTAAGGGTTCCCTATTTGCTTTGTGAATCTGAGCATTCCTAACTGTTAGGCACAACTAGTCATTGCACAGGTAACCCCAGCCTCTCCCTCAGACAAAGCACGTTTCCTGACGTCTCCGTCTACGGCGGGAGCTGCTCCCAGGTGGGCACTGGGTTTGGAGCTGGGCAAATACCTGTTGGGGAGAGGAATGAATGCATGTGGGCACAAATGGATTTTTCAGGACCGTCTATCTCGCCTGACTGCCCAGCTTCGGCGTTTGAGGTTCTCAGGCCTCTGACCCTACAGTTGCAACCATTCGCTCAGCCGCCACGTGGCGTTCATTGCATCTGTGCTATGAGGATGGGCTGGGAGCCCTGCGTGGCTTCAGCGGGTGTGCAGTGTTTGGAGGGCGCGGGGCATCACCCAGCCTGGGGTCGTGTTCCAGGGCTGCAGATGACAGGGACCACAGTGTCACGCACTCATTGGGTGGTTGGCCGCCCCTCTGACCTTTCAGGCAGCTCGTGGGGGCCAGGTGAGCCGTAAGACCAAGAGTCACCTCTGCTACTCCAGGCCGATCTGCATGGCAGACGAGGGGCCCCACGCAGCCGTCGCTCGGCGGTGGCCTGACTGCTTGCCAGCATTGCCAGGCGAGGCCCCACGACTCCTCTAGGGCTTCGCACAGCCACGCGGGAGGCCGCTGAGGGTGTGACTGTCCCTGCTGGTGGGGCACCAATCGCCCAAGTTAAAAACAATTAAAATAAACCAATGACAGTTTTTTAAAAGCCTGTGACCCCAGGAAGCTTGTTTTACGGCACAACCTCTCCTAGACACAGTGAACGGGGTGTCCGCTGGGCCAGTGCAGGGACAGTGGCCCGAGAGGCGGTGAAGGTCGGGATCCCTTCCTGGCATGGATGGGGGTCTGCGGACTCTGCTGGGTGCGCAGGGGACGGTGCTGGGCACGGCCACCCCCCACGGCCTCGTTGTCATTGAAATGACCTGTGTGGATCTTTGGACTTGGTGGTGGGCTGGGAAGCGTTTGTCTCTCCGCAGACGTCTGTCACCCCCATTTCTGGCCATGTTTTACCTGACACCCCCACCCCAAAGTCCTTCTTTCCAGTCCTGGGGCCCAAACTTGCCTGAAGAGTTTTTCAGATGATGAGGGGAGATCCCACCCACCCCAGCCAGCTGCCTACCCGCTGCGTTTCTAAAGCAGTAGAGGCAGCGAGAGAGACGGGCTCGACCTGCAGAAGCACGTGGGTGCACGTGTTTTCAATTAAGGCCTATTTCACATGGATCTGGGCCAGCGTCAGATGTTCACCTGGGCAGGCTGTTCTGAGAGACGCAGGGCGATCTCAGAGGCCAGGGTGACAGCGAGAGGTCTGTGGGTGCCACCAGCCATGGGTTCCGGATAGAGATTTCGAAACACACCAGTTACACCCAGATGGGAAAGAAAGCTTCAAACTGCTTGTTAACATCACACAGTTCCCAGTGAGGAGAAGTCCCGACACACACAGGGGGTGAGTCACACACGCAGCATCAAACGCCAGTTCCTCGAGCTACGTAGTCCTCGTCTGCCCTTCTTGTGTTACTGTTGTTACTTTGACAAATTACGTGGTGATAGCCAGAAGCTCACAGTAGAAAGTAAACAGAGGCGGCTTGAAAACTCAGGCCGGAGAGTCACTAAAAAACACTAACTCTAGAAATCTCTACTCGAACTTGTCACTACCCTGCATCTTGTTCTCAGGGACACTACACACTGGCAGTCTGCCCACCACAGTAGGATGGGGACAGGTTTTGGGGCCCCCGTGCACCACAGCCCTCACCACAGCATGAGGCAGCAAGGGCTGTTACCTGCCCGCGACCCCCACACGCCCACGCTACACACAGGTGAGACACTTAGACTCAGGCCAGAAGTGATCTGCCCAAGGCCACTCAGCTGGGGAGGGGCGGGGCCCGCCCGCCTGCACCACCAGCTGCCCCGCGTCTGATTTGCATCCTGCAAGTCATAGCTCTCAGGGCTGCAGAGCAGGTAGCTCCTAGTCCTAGCTGGTCTATGTGACAGTGGCCTCGGCTCCAGGCCTCTGAGGCAGGGAGGCAAAGCCAACAGCTCCTTTTTGGCAGAGAAAGGGCCCCAGAACCACCGGAAGCTAAACAGGCAGTCGCCTAAATGCCCGGTCTGACTCCTTCCTCTTACTGACTGGGGACCTGAGGGCAGAGAGGGCACGGGACTTGACCAAGGTCACACTGCTCTTAACGCAGAGCCCATGTCAGATTCTGGGTCTTGTGTGCCCTGCCCCCTAAGCCCCAGGGTGAGGTTCCTGTGATGTCCGAAGCTGTGCACGGGGGAGGCCGGTGTGGGCTGATCCAGCTGGGCCAATGACGGCTGCTTCTCCATGTGGACAAGGCCTGGCAGGTGTCCTGGGAAGACTTGTGTCTGAGGGAAAGGAAGCCATGCCCATCCCTGGTCACAGACCCCAAGCAAAGGTTCTCCCATGTTGCCTCGCCCGAGCTGTACTCCGGGCCCTGGACCGCAGTCTGGAGGAGACCCTGGGCAAGCCACATGACCCATCTGAGTCTCAGTTTCCTAGTCCATAAAATGAGGAGAGTCCCTTTTTTATGGGGCTGTTGAGAGTATGAAGGCCAGGTTTATGGGAAACACTCCATACCTGGAAAGTTCTTTCTGCTTTATCAAGGGAGGGGACCCGGCTCACAGTGAACCACGGCATCTGGGCTCTGTCACCTCATCCCCTTCCACACTCCCCCGGGTCCCCACTGCCCCGGATTTCTTCCAATTCCCTGAACCCACTGAGCCTGCTGCTGCCCCAGGGCCTTTGCACTACCTGTTTCCGCCACCTGGAATGCTCTTCCTCTATCCCATGGCTGGCTCTTGCTTATCATTCAGATCTGCGCCTGTCACCTGCTTAGAAAGGCCGTCCCAGACGGCCCCAGCTCAACGTGACCCACGCTCACGTGTCGGGGCTGGATTCTCAGTAGAGCGCTCGCCACTGCTGAGGTCTTACTTATTCACCACTCATTTCTCAGGGCCTCCTCCCCCCAGCTCAAAACCCAGCCCCGGGAGCAGCGGCGGGGCCTGCCTGCTCACTGCTGTGTCTGACAGACGGAGCCTGGGCTGGAGAAGCCCACCGGTCTGGCTCAGTGAGGACACGTGATCCAAGGGGGCACGCGTTAACTGAGCAGGGCCCGCCGAGCTAAGGGCTGGGGGCAATCTCGGTGTCACTGACACTGGTGGAGCGAGTGTGTCTACACTGGCATGACAGACACCCTTCCTTGTGTGCCCAGGGCAGGGGGTGGGCAGGGGCTGCGGTGAGCTCCGTGGATGAGTGCTCTAGACATCCGGGTCTGTATGAAAGTCCCACCTTAAAACTGAAGGGTTTCCAGAACCTTCCCCCTGGGTTTCCATACACAGACGGCGGTTCCCCTGGGGCAGGGATGAGGACTGCCTGACTCACGCCTGTCCCCACCACCGTCCAGCACGGGCCCTGGTACATGGCAGGTGCTCGAGCAGAATGTGCTGTGTGAACTGGGGTCTGGGGCAGTGAGGGCAAAGAGCTTGGGGTGATGGCCCGCCACTGGACAGCGACCAGGAGATGCCCTGGGACTGTGCTGGAGGGTGTTCTGGGCTGGGAGCGTGGACTTTGGGTTCCCACACCCCAGAGTGAGGGGATAGTCTCCTCCTCACTGTGTGACTCTGGACACTTCCCTCGCTTGGAGCTGCTTCTGCAGAGGGTTCATCACACCCCCTCACCAGTGAGAGGGGGTGTGCACGAGGACACCTGCCCCGGGGATGCCAGACGCTTCCCTTATGGAAACGGCTTCCGTAACAATGGACACTCACTGGTGCTTTCACATCCCCAGTGTGCTCAAGGTTCAGTAGGGCCGGGCCCCAAGCTCACCAGCCCCTCCTGGTTCGAAGCTCGAGCTCCAGCAGAGAGCTGGCACCCAGGACGCTGGCCAGGGCCCCCAGCACATGGTGACACGTGCCCATCAAAGACCTCGGAGGGGCCCAATGAAAACCAACCCGCCAAACAAAAAAAGGAACACCCAAATCACACTTGTGCACACACACACACACACACACTCTACATTCAATATTCTGACACGCACACGCCCACAGGCCACTACTGCAGGGAACGGAGGTGAGGGAGCCCCAGGTACAATACGCAGGCCTAAATCCTTCCGGCTTGAAGTGGCCAGAGCAGCTTTGCGTGGGTCATCTTGAGTCCACGATGGTGTCACCTCTCAGAAGCCACCAGCCCAAAATGGGACTATTGCTTGCGGACGGGTGGCTCAGAACCCCCTCCCCTGCCCCTCGGGGCTCCCACCCCTGAGTTTGCTCCTAGTCTTAGAAGTCCACCGAAGGGGGTTGTGGGCACAGCCGGTATCTCCTCCTCCGCCACCATGGCAGCCGCCTCGGCTCTCCCTGGCATCTCGGTTGCAGTTGTTCTTCTTGGAGGCTGCACCAGGTGTTTCGGGTCTCACCTCCCCCATCCTGAGGCACAGCAAAAAGGTTTTCTGGGGAAGCAGAAGGAAACAAAATATCACATGGTGTCTCCTCCTTGGGGACACACTGGGGACATTTCTCTCAGGCCTCAGTGCCAGGAGAAGCTAGTTCTTCTCTAAGCCCACGGCTTGCCTTTGTTTTCTGGATATTGAGAATGGTTTGACTTTACGACTGGAAGCAAGACGAGCAAGCCTGTCGACGCTACAGTTCCATCTAGTGCTAGCACCCCTGACCCATGCAATAAGACAAGAAAAAAGCATAATGTGTCAGGAGGGGAAGAGAAGATCCCAAATAACAATTATTTGCCAATACTACACATAGAAAATCCAAGAGAATCAACAGGTAATTATTAGAACAGAGTGCGCAGATATAAAGATATAATTTTCAATCTGTGAGACATCAGATCCACTTACAAAACCAATGGTGTTCATCTACCTCAACAATATGTTCTTCGCTTGGGACAGCCCCAGTTAACATCGCTTGTGCTGACATGACTTTTAATACTGTTCCCCCCTTGCACTCAAAAGCGTTCTGATTTTGATGATAAACTGTATGGCCACCCTTGTTATGACAAAGTAAAAATTATTAAGAACAGATCCTGATACTGTTCCTCATTATCATACAAACCATTATGAATCTTGGGGTCACACCACACTGGCTACGGCCCTGCCATGCAGAGCCCTGGGGTGGAAGCCAGGGTGCTCCTGGCACAGGGACGGGGCACAGGCAGCTTCGACTGGCAGAGTCGAGCTGCTTCAGTCCTTTGTTCTCTCAAAGTCCCCTCCAAACAAGGACAACGAGGCGCAGAAACATAAGCTCCATCTGGGGCAGGCACCGTGAATTCCCTGTCCTGCCCCCATTGGTAGGGCCCTTCCCCAGTCACAAACACTCCCCTTCCCAGACTCCCTTGCAGGTAGGGGTGATCACATGGCCCACGGCACAGCCTCGTAAGTGGGAGTCTACTGAGAAGGGGAGACAAGTCAGTGAGAGCACGAGAAGGCAGGCCCCCCACTAATGCAGGGAGCAACCCGATTCTGGGGGCGGCCCCGGGCGCCCACCTCCACGCCTGCGCAGCAGGGTCTCTGCTACTTGCACCTTGTCACCGCTCTTCCCTGAGAAGCCATGTTCAGCCAAGCTCCAGCACATGCTATCGGGGGCCCGGGGGGAGACCAGGGAGGGCCTGTGACAAAGCCAGCACGATCCATCTTTCCGGAGTGCGTAATACGTCCAGGGGCCGAGCCAACCCCCAACTCCGCTTCTCCAGGAGCGCGTGTGGAATCAGGGCGGGAGGCTCCACGGAGACTTCTCCTCAGCCGCACGGAACAAAGCCAGGCCCCAGCCCCCGTCACCTGCTTGGTCTTTCTCCGCAGCACATTTTCCAGCATACCTCGTATTTTACCTGCTGTTCTGGTTTATAGTTTACCTCTCCCTCGTCAGCGATGAGAAGTCCAAGGCGTTTGTGTGGTGTGTTTATGTTGGTAATGCCAGGGTCTAGAACAGTGACTGACAGACAGCAGGGGCTTCATGCAGACGTGCTGAATGAACGGATGAGTAAACCGAAGATGTAAAGCCCAGATGAACGATTTTTAAGTATGAAGTAAAAAAAAATTTTTTTTGAGTTACAGTTTTCGTGAGCCATTCTTACATAAATCACTAGAGGACGCACTTAGAGTTGATGGAGTCACTTGGGCGAGACTCTGGCTGTGGGAGTCTGACGGACCGGGGGGCCGCGTCCGACGAATGCAAGGGCGGTGGCCGTTGTAGGAAGGAAGGAAAGAGGAAACAGAGGACTAACATAAACAAGAATAAGAACGGTCGACGCGAGAAGGAGAGATAAGGCATGCCTAAATCATATTCAATCATATTTGGGGGTCCGAAGGATCGCGTAGAGGTGTAAGTGACATTAGAGTTGACAAAGGTGAATAGAAAAAATAATATGTCATCAATTAAAACCATTTGGAGAAAGAGAGGAAAGTAGAATTACCATATTTTGCTGTGTGTAATGTACACCCACGTTTCTGGCCGAAACTTTCAGGAAAAAAAAAATCTTTCGTTTTAATTTGTTGATTCAATTATTTATTTTTTATAGTCAGAAACAAAACCAATTATCATATCCCAGGGTATGATTTCACATACAGGTATCATTATTGCTTTCTAGAGTTACAGTTTTAATGCATAAGCATAAATAAAAGAATTAAGAACATTTACAAAAATGTTCTTTACAAAAGAATTAAGATACAGAATTAGTACTACCCATGTATAATGCACACTCTTATTTTTCCCTCAAAAATTTGGGCAAAGAACTGCACATTATACACAGAAAAATATGGTATTTTAATTTGGACATTGTTTATTATAGGGAGAAAAATAAACATTGTCTAAAGAAATAACTGATTAAGAGCATCAAAACCTTATAATTATAGTATAATTATAAAGATAACCATGGCATCAAAAACACAGTTTTCCAAATTGTCAGAAGACATGGATACAAAAAATAAAACAAAGAAAACAGAGACAGATGGTGAAAATTGACAGCTCCCAGAAAAGCTATGAAAGCAGAACGCATACCATAAACTATAATGACAGCAGTAAGACCAACTGTATCTGCGATATCAGTCGATGTTAATAAGTCATACACTTTGCTTAAAAAAAAAAGACTCTCAGGCTGGATTACCAACAAAACCCACTGAAGGTGGACTGACTGAGAAAGGTTTAATATAAAGGAAGGGACAGATGACGAAGAAGTTCTGGTGATGGTCGCACAAAGATATAAATGTACCTAACGCCACTGAAACAGTACACTTAAAATGGTTAAAATGGTAAATGTTATGTTACGCGTTTTATCAAATTTTAAAAAACCAGATGGATGGAAACATAACAAACAAATGCAAATCAAGGGAAACCAGGGGTCTTGGTTTGCATATTAGAATATTGGATAAAGCTGAAGTTAGGGCAACAAATACCAAATGAGGGGGGAAAGGAACTGTGTGGGCATCAAGGGCGAGAGTCGCCGCATCTAAAGTAGCGCGCATCTATGCACCAAGCAACATGGTTTCAACAGCCCTGGAGATGTAGGAAGAAGACAGGCTCTTCTGGTATCAGCGTGCTTTAATTCACCTCTCAGTCCATTTCAGATGAAAGCGGTCAACACATAAAAAAGATACATGGAGCCAAATAATCACATTAGCAACTGCTCACACTGGGAGCGGCTGCCGCCTCTTCCCTCTCACACCGGAGTCCAGCCCCTCAGTCAGTCTCCCCTCTTCCAAACAGACACAGACCCTCGCGGTCTCTCACCATTGCCGCCGCCGCCGCCGCCGCAGGCCAAACCACTGCCCTCTCTCCCCCGGGCTTCTCTCCTCTTAACTGACTCCCTGCCCCGCCTCCCTGCAATACAGTCTCAACACAGAAGCCAGAGCTCTCCGTGCTTTTATGAAAAACATATATATTGTGATTAAATCTCCTCTGCTTGAAGGCCTCTAACGGCCTCTCATCACCAAGGCCCTGGTGACTCTCGTGCTGGCCGCTCCGTCCCTGCCTCATGCGGTCTCCTGCCACTCCTCTCTAGCCACAGCGCTGCGTTACTGTCCCTCTGGCATTCCCGGATACACCTGCCCCAGGGCCTTTGCACTTGCTGTTCCCGGCGCCAGGACTGCTCTCCTGGGCGTCTGTGTATGGCTCCTTTCCTCAGCAACCTCAGGTCTCGGTGCAGATGGTTCTCAGGGAGGTCTTCCTGACCCGCCCCCCACCCCGGTCCCCTGCTTTACTGCTCCCTGCCGCACTGCCTCCTGGCTGCTGTCCCATCTCCAAAGGTGAGGACTGTCTGCCCTCCTATCAGCTCTTACGCTGAGCTGGGTCAGCGTGGGCAGCGGACAATGTCCCTTCCTCCTCCCCCTTGCTGTTCCAGGCTGGCGTGGAAAGAGGTGCCCCGCTTTCTGGGGAGAGCCTGCGTCACCCGACCTTGGCCAAGGACTCCAAGCTCTGTCCCCTCTTCTGGGCCCCCCCTCTGTACAGCCTCTGTATTTCCCCAGAGCGGCTTCTCTGGAGGGGAAAATGCTGCCACAGTCTCTCCCTAGGGAGACACCTGCGTTGGGGAGTGACAGGCACAAAATCCAGGCTGGCGGGCTCTGGAGGGGGAGGGGCGTGTGAGGGCCCCTGCGGTTCGGACGGGGTTCCACTTCCCAGCTGGGCAGTGGGAACGAGCTGTTTGTTTCATTAGTTCTTGGGCATTATATATACATTTTATATGTATTCTTTGGTATAACATGAACTATTTCTAAATCGATGATGAAGGAATTCTGCTTCTGGTTTCTGAGGGGGCCGCTCGGACACCTTGGCTGGGCACTCAGGGCTCCTTACGGCCGGGCGCCTCTTACAGCTTCTGCCTGTGGCGCTGCCCCTCCGAAGGGCCTCTGTCTGGATGCCCGAGGGGGCTCACTGCCCGCCCGCAAGCTTTCTCTATTCAGTAAGCTCCGACTCATCTGTCGGGACCTGCTCACGGGGTCCACCTCCAGGCAGCCCATCTGGCTCTTCGTGACAGCCGGCCCCACGGGGCACCACAAAGGGGCTGAGGGCCACCAACCTACTGGTGTTGGGGTCACTGAAGCCTGGGCCCAGATCATGGCGTTGCCCCTCACAAGCTGTGACCCAGAGCAAGTCAGTGAACTTCTCTGGGTGTCAGACCCCGCCGATGCCGTGCCAGTCACGTGGGAGCAGCCTCACTGCCAGCCAGCGAGGACTTTCACTGCCAGGACAGTCCCCGGCTGGGGATGGCTCTGATGTGGCCCATCTGGGCAGGCGGGAAGCTGTGGCTCCTGTCACCAAGAGCCCCCCTGCCCCCAGCCCAGGGTCCCCATCCCCCCGAGCCCTTTAACCGTCTCCAGGCCCCTCACTGCCAATCAGGCCCAGGCCACCCATGCGCCTGTCACCAGAACCTGTGTCTTACTCTGCCAGGCCTGGGCTGGGAACTGGGAACACAGGCCCGATCAGGCGTGAGCCCTGCCCCGGAGAGCTCTGAGTTGATGAGGTCCCAGACCAGAGTGGCAGGTCTGCATGTGTCAGCAGTGAGCATCCGGGGGTCCTGGAGGGCGTGGCCTTGAATAGGGGCCGAGGTGGGGAAGGGGCGGGGCGTAGACAGTCAGGGAAAACTCTCTGGGGCTGATGCCAAGCCCCAGATGCCAACTCTCTGGGGCCTGAGCAGCCAGTCAGGAAGACAGGAAGGGACCCCGGGGGAGGGCACATCCTGAGCCAGAGTCATTCAGAGGGTCCCAGAGGGCGGCGCAAGTTGCTCCAGGCAGCGGTGAGTTTGGCGAGGCGGCCGTTGCCACCACGAGCACTTCAGCTGCCAGGCGAGGGCATCTGATGGTCCCAGAGCCCCGGGAGCTGGTGCGCAGGGCCCACCCGATTCTAACAAAGGCAGAGCTGGGGCTGACGTGGTCTGGTCATTCCTTCCCTACGTCAGCTCACTTCGCTCTCCAGCACCCCTGCGACGTGAGGTCTTTGCTCCCCCAGTTACAGACGAGGGAGCTGAGGCCCAGGGAGGGAAGGTCTCTTGCCCGGGGTCACCCAGTATCTAGTTAGTGATGGGGCTGGGGTTCCAGCCAGGGCTGCTAACTGCAGAGGCCGCGCAGCCCTCCCTGATGCAGGGTAGTGGCCGGGGTGCGGGTGGGGGGCTGGGGGCAGGGAGGCTGGCTGGGCGGAGGCCTCGCGGCCCTGCTGACTGAGGTGAGGAGCCTGTGGCAGGCGCGTCCCCCAGACTGGCTGCACCTGCACTCTAACAGGGAAGTTAAGACAGCACCTGGCAATTTACATAACAATGAACGCTTCCAGACCAGCGAGAGCTTGTCACTAGGGACAAAAGCAGAGGAGTCCCAAGGCACAACAGGATTCACTGCCAGGTGAACGCAGACCAGGAGCCCCAGTGACGCTAAGGGCTGGCCCTTGTTCAGCGCTCACTGACTCTGCCAGGTGCGGGGCTAGGAGCCCCTTTCCTATCACATTCCCACAGCAACACTGGAAGGGGGAGATGCTGTCCCCACACCTGACAAAGGAGCAGACAGTGCAGAGGGAGTGAACCTCGGGTGAAGATGGCAACTGCGCGGAGGTGGGATCAGAATCCCGCAGACAGAACTCTGTGTCACCAAAGGGGTGGTCCCGGGGGGCTGCATGGAGGCAGTGTGCCGGGGGAATGATGATGGAAGTGAAACGCACATGGTGGGTCAATGCCACGTGAAACTACAATAAGCCACTTGTATGTGGCGCCAGAACAGGCTAAGATGAAAAGGACAGACCACACCCCATGCTGGGGAGCAGCTGGGGCCACAGGGACTCTCGGATGCCTGGCTGGGGGTGGTGCACAAAATGTCTGGACACTGGGGAAACTGGCGGGCAGTGCGTACTGAAGCTGACCGTCTGCCTGTCCTGCGACCCTCCATATAGGCCTAGGTTCCCCGTCCTAATCCCCAGAAGCTATGAATGGGGCCTCAGACGCGGAAGATCCTGCAGGCGTGAACAGATGGAGGCCCTGGATGTAGGGAGACTGTCTGGCCTACCCTGGTGGGCCCAGCGCGATTGCAAGGGTCCTTAAAAGAGTTGGGCAGGAAGGGCAATGTCAGAGAAGACTGCGTGTCCCCTAAGTTCCCAGGGCTGAGAGAGGGCAGCAAACGCGCCCCCACGGAAGCCCCGCCCTCGTGGGTCATACCAGCAGGGCGGAAGGCGGACAGTCCTCAAATGACAGAGACACTGCGTCGGCTGGAGGGCAGCGTGGCAGCAAGCAGTAAGACAGGGGGTCAGGAAGGGCTGGTGGACACGGAGGGCTGACCAGGTGCCTCCGCAGATGCAGGGCTGAGGCTGCCCTGGCCCTGGC